>VYZS01074207.1:15342-38851 GCA_013400695.1 Neodrepanis coruscans
TATTATATGAAATTCAAATATGCTGGTTTAATTTAAAGAAATATTTGTAATTGTGTCTGATACACTGTATAAAATTTTTTAGATGTCTTCCAGTCACCTATACAATAACATAGTATGCAGCTTAAACATATATTAGAAACATAAACATTCATTTGCATTCATTTTCACTTTGAATCCTCATGATATACATGTCTTTAATAAAGAATTCATATTGGCATATCTTTTGGTTTTGCTATCGTGGTGTTCAAACAGGAACTTTTGCCAATTTTGGGAGAATTGGCAGATATTTTTGAATAAGGAATATGCTGGTGAGAAGTAATACATAATTATAAATATAAATTAATTTTGACAAATATAGATTTAGTTATATCAATAAGACATTCTTCGTGTGTTTAATTTTGCATGTTAGTGTGTAGAAAAGGATCTTCATTTACTGTAAACTCTAGACCTAACTGCTTCAGAAATAACAGAAAAGCCAAAAGGTACGCAAGCATGTTTAAATATTTTTTTAACCCAGTACCTTTCTTCAAGAGCAGGAGAAAGGAGAATTTGGCAGGAACTCATAAAACATTTTAAATCCAGAGAATTTCCGGCTATTCCTAATCTTCATCTCTTTTTTGTTTTCATCCACTGTTCTCTCTTGAAAACGTGAGTAAAAAGTTCATAGGCACACACCAATTCAAAATAGGGATCAGACCTCTGCACATTTCCAAGATGGGGTCCACAAATTCAGAAATGAAAAGGATGCTCTTTTGATTAAAATGAACAGTGATCAGAAATAAAAGATTCTTAGTGAAACCTTTCAGCACTTTTTAAAAGTGAAAACATAATGTTTTGGTTTGACAGATAAAATGTGTTTCTGAATGTTGCAGTACTTATCAATGATTATAGTTCATTACCTTTCTGCCCATGATTGTGTTTGTACAGGTGAGTAAAGCAGACTAAAATCTGCTTATCTGAACCCAAGGTATAGTAACTTGTGTCAGTTTGTCAGACTTTCTTCCACTCATAAATAGGTTCATTAAACTGTCCATGGGGCTTAGTGTTTGACTTACAGTATCTATGAGCATGCCTAAGAGACTGTTACTTAACGCTAGGTAAAAGTATGTTGAGGAGCATACTCACATTGAAACATGCTACAGGATTGTACAACAGAATTTCACTTTAGCTCCAGTCCTACTTAACTCATTAATTTAGGCTTACGGATCAGGCTGCCTGACTAGACAAGTATCCTGTAATGCACTGCAGTAGATAGGAAAAGAAGATGCAGATGAGGGAGACATAGCTTTCTCAGACTGTCTGACATGAGAAGAAATATGAAAAAATTAAGCTTGATAATTCATTCAATTGAGCTTATCCAGGACCTTCTAAGATCCTTCATCATGCATTAAAACATACAGGAATTTTCTATCTCCTATACTGCTTATTATAAAAATCATTTAACATAAATGATGGATCTCTGCCATTTTAAGACTGCAAGTTCTCGGGTGTTCAGTTTAGGAGGACAAATGATGTGATATTCAAAGAAGAGTTTAATAAAATAATCTTAAAAAAATTCAGCTCTGATAATGAAAGAGTAGTCTCACATATTGAAAAGATTTTGCTATTAGCATCATTTCTTTCACTCTTTGTCTTAAACTTGAGATGTCTCTGAAGAACATTCACCACCTATGGATATCACACGGGATAAAATGTATCGAATTATAAAGATGGTGGCAGGGCATAATTTATCTAAACCATAGATTACTTTAGTTTTATGTGGTTATACAACAAGCCAAAGTCTGTTACTTAAAAGTAGATTTGCAGGTAGCCTATGCAAGCTGTTCTAATACCAGAGGTATGCAATTTTTCTACCCCACCCTATCCTGCTCTTACTCTGTTTAGTTCTAAAATGTTTAAATTATTCACGGCATAAATAATATATTTCTATTATTTGAAATAACGATGAAAATGTCTAGATTTAACTTTTAGACCTACTTTTAATCTCAAGTCCAGAGTAGATAAAATTTGCTTAGAATGAGTAGTGTCATAACAGATTTAAGTAATGTGCAGTGTTCAACCAAATATAGACTTTCCAAGAGAGCTCCAACAAATTAATCTCACTTAAATGTGGATTAGAAACATAGAATTGTCATAAAATCATAGAACAGCTTGGGTTGGAAGTGATCTTAAAGATCATCTAATTTTGACCCCTCTCCCATAGTCAGGGAACTTTCCACTACACGAGGTTACTCAGAGTTCCATCCAGCCTGGTCTTGAACACTTCCAGGGATAGGCCATCCACAACTTCTCTGGACCACCTGTTCCAGTGCCTCACCACCTTCATAGTAAAGAATTCCTTCCTTATAAGTAATCTAAAACTACTCTCTTTCAGCTTAAAAACTTTCCACCTTGTCCTATCACTGCATGTCCTTGTAAAAATTCTCTTTCTGTCTTTATTGTAGACTCTCTTCAGGTACTGGAAGGCAACATTTAGGTCACTCTAATGCCTTCTCCAGGCTGAAAAATCCTAATTCTCTTAGCCTTTCCTCATATGAGAAGTTCTATATCCCTTTAATCATTTTAGTGCCCCTCCAAGGTATCACTCCAACAGGTCCATGCCCTTCTTGTGCCGGGGACCCCAGAGCTGGATGCAGNTAGTGTCATAACAGATTTAAGTAATGTGCAGTGTTCAACCAAATATAGACTTTCCAAGAGAGCTCCAACAAATTAATCTCACTTAAATGTGGATTAGAAACATAGAATTGTCATAAAATCATAGAACAGCTTGGGTTGGAAGTGATCTTAAAGATCATCTAATTTTGACCCCTCTCCCATAGTCAGGGAACTTTCCACTACACGAGGTTACTCAGAGTTCCATCCAGCCTGGTCTTGAACACTTCCAGGGATAGGCCATCCACAACTTCTCTGGACCACCTGTTCCAGTGCCTCACCACCTTCATAGTAAAGAATTCCTTCCTTATAAGTAATCTAAAACTACTCTCTTTCAGCTTAAAAACTTTCCACCTTGTCCTATCACTGCATGTCCTTGTAAAAATTCTCTTTCTGTCTTTATTGTAGACTCTCTTCAGGTACTGGAAGGCAACATTTAGGTCACTCTAATGCCTTCTCCAGGCTGAAAAATCCTAATTCTCTTAGCCTTTCCTCATATGAGAAGTTCTATATCCCTTTAATCATTTTAGTGCCCCTCCAAGGTATCACTCCAACAGGTCCATGCCCTTCTTGTGCCGGGGACCCCAGAGCTGGATGCAGCACTTCAAGTGGGTTGTCACGAGAGCAGGAAACCTTTGTTATTAGTTAGCCTAATATTAGGTGTTTAATAGTTCATTGTCTAAGGCAAAGATAAATAATTCTAAGCTTTCATTATAGTTAATGAAGAGCTATAGCCACCTTCAAATGATTCACCCTATCCTAAAACAGAGGTCCAAGGGAAAGATGATACATTCTCTAAAGGTTTTTGTTTCCTTCTGCTAAGTAGACAGGAAATCCAAAATTCTTTGCTTTACTTTGGATGCTAACATTTAGACATGTAATATTAGGTTATAGATATATTAAAGAATTCTAGAATTCACTGAACGAATACATATTTTACACACCTGACAACTCTGAAAAGTAAGTAGCCTACTAATAACCATACTTTAATTTGAAGTGAGACTAAACATCAAATCCAGATCTGAGTATCATTTCAGTCATTTGTCAGTCAGATTACTCTAAATATTTCTCTTAAAAAAACCCAATCAAACAAACAAAAAAACCAACAAAAAAAAGTGCAGAACTCCATATCTTTAAAAGAAAGAAAAGTATGTACCTATCCTAAAAATGTGCTTTTGGAACTTGCACAGAAAAGTAGCCCTTTTCTCTTTATTTAATATATGTACAAATTGCAGGAAAACTTTTATCAAGATTAAGGAATATGAAATTATTTGATAGATCCTCTGTGAGGGATTAATGCATAAACAGATTCTCCAATATTTTACCCAAACCAAGACATAACATCCATCACTGATTACTAGCCTTTCCTATAAGCAAAAAGTGAAGTATAAACTCTCTGACCATACCATGTGAATGCTGTTTGAACTTAAATGAACGCTGTTCTTACCTGGTCAGGCTTACTTTAAGTTGTATTAGGGCTTATTTCTATCCTGCTGTCTTAAATATTTTAGCATTAGCTTTATCAGAAGAATATAAAAATTCAACGACTGCTCTAGGCAAGTCAAATAAAATCAACACCACAACTGAATTACAATTACACCAGTCATAATTTATATCTTTTTTAACTGAAAACTAAGAAGAGAAGCCCAGTGCATAAACATCAATAACACTCTTATGTTAAAGCACCATGTGGGCTGCGGGCTCTCTAGGGGCTGAGAACCTGGTCAGGGGACCATCCAAAGTGTCTTCCGCTGCTCACCAGGAGCAGGGCAGCTGGTAGGGCACTGGAGGCAGCACCAGCCTTGGGCACTGAGATGCAACCTGGAGTTGTGGGTGGGACCCACAGCTCTACAAGGCAGGGCTATGGGGAGCTGGAGACCAGCATACCTGGGGCAGGGACAGGTGGCACCAGAGGCCTGAAACAGCATTGTGGGTTGTTGATGGATTAGGGCAAACAATGGGAAAGGTGACCTCAGATGCCTGACATCTTGTACTTCATAGAGAGCTTCAAGAGAATTAAGAAATCATTGGTGTTTCTAGCAGCACCATTCATGCAGGATGCAGCTGGCAGACAGTACAGAGATGACAACTGGGAACATTTTGTTTAAAAAGAAAGACAAAATAAAGTAGAGAGGAAAAGGCAATTTTTAATTTCTTTTTTGAACCAAAATACAGCTCATAAACAGAGCTTCATCTTCAGTCTCAAAACTGACTTTGTTTTTTCGACCTGTTATTTATGTGTAGTCGAATTTGTCAACAGGGAGGTCTTATAAGCAGAAATTAATTTTAAGCAGACAGAAACAATGTGGATCCTGGAGAGTGCACTACATAATTTCATGGTCTGAGCTTAGTCAATATATTTCTTAATCAAAAGTTCCAGTTGCAGAACTGTTCTTCAGTTCCACTATTTTTGTTGTTTTCCCTCCAGTTACATTTATGCAACCTGACTGAAAGTAATGGAGTTACACAAGTGAATCTGAAGGCAATACTTGACCTGCAAAAATCTTTATTATTGGTGATCCATGAGTCAGATAGAAGACAAATAAGCTCCCAAATCTCAGGCCTAATTTAAGAACTGGCAGTCAGAAATGCATTTCAATTGTAAACTGAATTAGTTTGATTGAGAAATTATGCAGGGAAAAAAATCTATAAAATGTGACAATGCTATTTTTGTAGAGGGTTTTGAGAATAGCCTTGTGCTTTTAAAATTAATCACATCTTTCTGCTTATTCCCTAACTGAAAACAAAATGCTCTATTTTGATATCACAGTTGGTTGCCATAGAAATGATAATCAGGTCAAACAAACAAAAAAATGATTATGATTTCTGGTGAGACATAAGTTGAGGAACTCTTGACAAGAAAAGAACTTTCCTCCTTCTAAATTTTAGTCATAACAGATGTAAAGAACAGAAATGTTTTATTTTTATATGCACACACATTTATATAAATTATATATAAATATAAATTAAATAGCATATTTTTCATTTTAGAATACCCAGCTTCAAGTAGTTGCAAAGAAAAAGTGATGGGGTACCATATTGCTATTTAAGTCCTTAGCCACGCAAAACTAAATGACATAGTAGGTCTTAGAAGTTAGCACACACACACACAGAAAAACAGCATTGCCAGTCATATACACTTGCCCAAAACAAAACAAAACCCAAACAAACCAACCAAAAAACCCACCAAAAACCCCACAGAACACACCCACCCCCCTCCAAAAGCCTCCCAATAGCCAACAAAAAACCCAAAGAACCTTCCTGCCACAAATCACTACAGATCTCTTTATATGTGAGCCCCCAAGGTTATTATTTGGGGTTTTTTTTCCATCTTTCATGTCTTTGCCTTAAAAATGAGAACACATAGTTAAGATTTTGCACACAATTAAGTGTTATTGTCTCTTAGTAAGCATTGTGAATAAGAGGAAAGAAAGAAGTTATGAGATTGCTTTGGGCCTTTCTATCAACTTAAATAACTGAATGTTTATTAGTGGCTTTAAATCTGTTATCTTTACAGAATAGCCTGAGTAGGAAGGGACCTACAAGGACCATCAGGTCCAACTCTCAAGTTAATGGCCCATATGGGGATCAAACCCACAACCTTGATATTATTAGCACCATGCCCTAACCAGCTGTGCTAATCTCAAGGTCAATAGCAACTGTAATCAACTAAGAAAATCAGGTATATATGGATAACTGGAAAATTATTATGCACCCAGTATATAAGTCAAGTAGAAAATAGATCTGAAACATAACTGTAAGCTATTTCTTCTTTTGATAGAATCATGGATTTTCTGGAGCCTTTCTATATCTTTATGTAGACGGGAAGAACCATAAAAAGTAGGAATAGTCTAGAGAGATATACAGAAGTCAGAACCTTCACTCATTCTTTTTGAACNCCTTCTAAATTTTAGTCATAACAGATGTAAAGAACAGAAATGTTTTATTTTTATATGCACACACATTTATATAAATTATATATAAATATAAATTAAATAGCATATTTTTCATTTTAGAATACCCAGCTTCAAGTAGTTGCAAAGAAAAAGTGATGGGGTACCATATNGCTATGTATATTTCACAGGATTTACAGTCTGATTTCACAGAATAGCCTGAGTAGGAAGGGACCTACAAGGACCATCAGGTCCAACTCTCAAGTTAATGGCCCATATGGGGATCAAACCCACAACCTTGATATTATTAGCACCATGCCCTAACCAGCTGTGCTAATCTCAAGGTCAATAGCAACTGTAATCAACTAAGAAAATCAGGTATATATGGATAACTGGAAAATTATTATGCACCCAGTATATAAGTCAAGTAGAAAATAGATCTGAAACATAACTGTAAGCTATTTCTTCTTTTGATAGAATCATGGATTTTCTGGAGCCTTTCTATATCTTTATGTAGACGGGAAGAACCATAAAAAGTAGGAATAGTCTAGAGAGATATACAGAAGTCAGAACCTTCACTCATTCTTTTTGAACTCTCCAAACTTGAGGGTGATATCCTATTATCTCTGATTCTTCCTTCTCAGGTGAGGTTTGTTTTGTACGGGAAAAAGCGAAAGGCATTTCCACCCAGTCTTATCTAGTTTACTGAAGAGGGTATTTTCACAGGTGAAGTTCCTCAAGTCTTCCAAATGAGTTATAAACTCCCTTCTCAGATATCCAGTATAATAATGTTCATTGCTCATAGTTTTTGGTATGATATACATTTCTTTTTATTACATATTCTGTTCATTGTCCTGAAAATTCTTCTTTTTTTTTGTTATCCTCCTTGAAATAACCTCCCTTTATTTCACTATATAATGAGTTCTTCCCTGGCTACTAATAATTTCTTTGTAGATTCCTAGGATGACAATGACAAGCTTCTGCAAAGCATATTTGAGATACTTCAGTTTTTCACTCACATTTTCACAGTCTCATTAGAGACTGTTGATGAAAGTTGTATCACTACTCTATTCATTATTTATTTGTCAAACCTATGCTTCGGTTTGTTGTGCAGTAGTCATATCTCCACTAATAATTTTCCAAAAGACAAAAGAAAAAAAACCAGCAAATAACTAAACAACAACAACAACAAACAAACAAACAAATCAATAAACCGAACCAACCAACCAAATAACAAACTAAAAAAACCTCCACCAGTTTTCTTTGTATGAATAACAAACTACACTGTGTAAAAAATGTCCAGTTATTGCCTGTCAGAAGCAGGACTAGTGATTAGCTCCATAAATTCACAAAAAAAAATTATGTTGATGGATACAGGTTATTACACAGTATAATCACCAGAGTGTCCTAGAACAGCATATTGATGTGTAGAATATGTTCAGAAAGCATTTAGTGGTGGAGCATTCCTCCAGTGAGCAACTAAAATCAGAATAAATTAGACAGAGCTTCACTCTAGGATTCTTTTTTCCCTTTTTTGAGTGGGAAGCATGAAGAATGTTTACTAATGAAGTGAAAACTGATGTCAGAAGGGTAAGAGCACCATTGACATTCATAAAAGCACTTCAGGACAGTTAAAATTTCTAATATACCAAAGTTAGTAGTAAACTCTAGATTTAACTTTCTTGCCTGAAAGAAAAAAATATTCTATATCATCCATGATTTACAGAACCCATGTATTAAGCAAATCTGGATTTTGCTAAACCTGATTTTATGAATAACATTTTCCCCCCTACTACAGCACTTTGCGCAAGACTGTATTCATACTTCATTGTCCAGGATTCTAAACTGAGAAGACCTGAGATGAGTCAGATTATTAGATTTTTACAGATGCACTGCCTCCTCTACACAGAATTATTTAAACTGAATAGACAGAACAGATAATTTTATTTTTAGTTTACAAAGTTTACAGTATAGCAGACTAATTCTTCAAGATCAGTTATCGAGCAGACTTAATGGCCCTTAAGAGAAGTCTGCATTAAGTAGACTGTCATTAATTAAAAAAACCCCAAAACATCTTGTTTGTTGGTTACATGTCTTAAGTCTATAACCTGGTTCATAAAAACATTGACCTCCTTCATGTTCTGGTACACAGCTGTTATAATTAAAGATATGGGAAGAAAAATGAAGATATGAAAGATAGAACAAATGAAAGATATGAAAAATATAGGAAAAGGAATAAAAATTTTGAAACTGGAGGAAGTAAATTTAAATTAGATATCGGGTTGCCCAGGGAAGTTGTGGATGCTGCATACCTGGAACTGTTCAAAGACAGGTTGGATGGTGCCCTGGACAATCTAGTCTAGTGGAAGGTGCTCCTGCTTATGGCAGGGGTGTTTGAACTGAATGGTCTCTAAGGTCCCTTCCAAGCCAAACAATTATATGCCTCTATGATCCTATGAAGAAGTTTCTAAGGAAAAACAAATAAAATAAGCTTTCTTTTCAGCACATAGAGGAGAGCTTACAGATGGAATTGCAGGAAATCATTCATTTAAATACTTAGGTAAATAGAACTTTTTCTGTCACCAAAAACCTTCTTGGTGACTGCAACAGGTGATAATAAACAAGAAAAATATATTCTTCCCTCCTTGATATTCCAAGCTAGGAGCAGAGAAATTAATAAACCTGGCCTTCAAAAAATTTAAGTAGATAAACTGGTTTTAGTTGAATCTACTTTTAAGAAAAATGGTGCTCATAAATCCTTGTAGAATACTGACTCCTTAAAATGGCAGTGAAAATATTAAGCATTCAACATTAGAGGATGTAAAACACAGGGATAATATGATAACATATATCTATCACATTAAAAAATTTGTTTGTCACAATCATGCTTTGTCTTTATTGATGTTCATAATTAAAATAACTAAACCTTATGCTATTTTTTTAAGTCCATTTAAGCAAGACCTACCACTTAAGGGATTTTTCCATGTATCCTGCTGGGGTTTTTTACTTTCATTTCCCCATTTTTATTATGACAGCACAAGCATTTGATGTAAATTACAGGCAAGATATTCACCTGAAAAGAACTTAGAAAAAGAACCCTCTTGGACAAATCAATGTACCTACTTAATTCAACAACAAGTGTAGGAAAGATTTGGAAGAGGAAACTCAATCTTTGGTAGCAGTGTTACCCTTCATATGTCAAACTAATACATCCTTCCAAAGACAGGCATGGTTTGCCTTTTTGATTTACCAGAATTTCCTTTCATCTATTGATTAAACTCAGATGTAGGCCTTTGCGTGGCGTTTGAATGACATCCAGCTGAATTAATTTTGTTTCGAGCTGTGTTGATTTAAATGGAAGCCACAGATTAAGAAGATTCACAGAGTACAAATTTTTTCTTGTTTTACATGTGAAAACTGTAGGCTCAGGTCTGGTTTATTTTGTTTTGTGGTGGCATTTTGTTTCTCAGCTTAATTGGGTTTTTTTCAGAGTGTTTTGTTCATCTATCAAAGTATCTTCTGTCTAAGTTATCCAGAATCTCTACTGTAATACCCCTAGACAAACTCTCACACTTTGTAGAATGAATTAAATCACTAGAAAGACAGAGATGAGTTTGACACATAATTTAATGTGCAGCAATTTATCAGCTCCTAAATTCTTTACCATACTCTAAATATTTCTCTTTAGAGTCCCAAACATTCCCAAACATTAAATCTGTAGGGATTCTATAAGGCCTGTGCCTGGATGTATAATCTACAAAGCATTAAAATTTTCTACCTAAACTTTTAAACATGTACTTACAAGAATGATTTTAACACACTGTAATTTGACTTTCATTTAAAACTACAAATTGAACCTGTTGTAGTCCTGTTCTGTATATGAACATGACATTCTGTGGGCCTCTAATACTTTTGATGGGTTACCATGGAAACTGGAGAGAAAGAAAGAGAAGGAGAACACTTTTGCATGCTTAACCCCAGAGAGTTACATCCTCTTCCACATTTCTGAGAAAGAAATCAGTGACTGAATGAGAAAATCTTAATTTTGGAGATAGCTATATATGACATATATTTTTAGCAAGATGGAAGATATTCATGATTTATTATGGATTTTCATTAAAGGCTTCTGTTCATAGTAAGACCATGAGTGTCACTGATTTTGGGAGTTCAAGCTGCTTGAAATTTTTATCAACCTACTTACCCACCCAGCACAAATCAGGGGTTGTGAGGGTGAAAGATGAACCTATGTAATTGTGCTACATGACAAGACATTAGAAAACTACCAGTTCTTGAAAGTAACAAAAATTAATCTCCTTGTTGAAATGCTCTCAGCTTACAGTAACTTTTTTGTCCAGATCAGTATGTATTGAAATCAAAGCAGTGATGAAAAGTTTGTATGAGATCCAAATCTAAAAGACTATTCAACATGTAAGTGTGTGATCAAAACCCACAATGAACAAGAAGAATTTTGTGGATTCTAAATATGTTTTGGAAATAAAAATTAAGGGGCTCTTTTTTTGTTTCAGGCTAACAAGTATCTACAGCTATAAAAAACAATCCACACAAATCAATTATTACAAATAAAAAAAAACAGGAGAAATTTGACAGTGGTATCATGTATTGCCTGTTATTCTTTGCCTTGGATAAATTTTGTGATAATTTACAAAGAACACCGAGTAGGGAATATGAAATGCTTAAGCAGGTGAATCCTCTAACCACTGTACTATATATGCTATATATTTACACAGCATATTTTAGATAGATGCTCTACCTTTATCTTGAACTGACTTACATATTTATTAGAAAAGCCAAGCTACTTTATATCACAACTATACACTTGCTGAGATTTAGTGGGACCTTTTGGTCACATTCTATTCAAGCCTTGAGTGAGGGAACTTCACCAAATCAAAAGAGCTCTGACTCCATTAAGATCAGTGCTAAAACTTACCCTGTATTTACAATCGGGACTGTTTTTATGTAAATAGAAAAACACATATTCGAAGTGTTTGTCAGAGGTAACTTGTCAGTCAATTATGTGCAGTGTTTAATTACTTTTAAATTACCGTGCTAGTAGGGTAAATTTAAATATTCATGCTGAGAGTGGAAGTTGATACTTGTAATGAAACAAAAAGCAAAGTAAATGATTATTTACCTCAGTTATAATTCTGCAGGAGAAAGTAAACTAAGTATGAAAATGTTTCGGTGCAACACAAGATAAACTAAGAAACTAGCAAAATATTCTAAGAAAAAAATAAGTCAACTCCTTTAGCACATATTAAAGAGACAAGATCATTGAATTTATATTTAATAAAAAAAGTAGTCTGTGTATTCCCATTAGCTATATGTGTTGTCTATGAATGCTTTCACATAAGGAAATTGCATCAGTAAGAAACACCTTAATTGAAAATAATGCAAAGTGGTCACAGTTCAAAGTCATAGGGATGTTGAAAAAAAAATTGTTAAGCTATTGAAAGCTGTCCAAGTACTAAATTTTAAGATGACAAAGTATATAAAAAATCATTATACAATGATGGCAGTTGTGCAAGATAGAATCTAGTGCCCAATACAGTTACTATCTCCAGCTTTCACATAAAGATAAAAACTTAAAATTCTGAGTTATTCAGCTAAATTACTTTAATATTCAAACATTTTGAGGTTAACTTTTTTCCCCTCCATTTGTAAGGCAAACAATTTTTCCCAATTCATATGAATCATTCTAACATCACTGAGCTGATATCAATTTCCTTTACCAAGGGAGAGTAAAGAAGCATTCAGACACTTTTCATGTTATGAACAGGCTATACTGCCTTCCCCATACTGATCAGGAGACAATACCCTTCTGATTAGATGGTATTTCCTATAGAAATTTCTTACAGTTTTAGTATTCTGAAGCACTTAAATGAAATATTCCTGAATAAAAGAAAACAATCTTATCAGTCCATAGAATTCATGCTGGAAATAACTAATATTATAATAATATAACTATAATATAATAAATATAACTAAAATAGCTAGTTCTCTTTATACCATCCTGAAAAAGAATTGAAGATTTTCAGATTTTATGTGGAGGACAGTTCCACACATATGCATCATCTTTGTTATACCGTTTGACTTTCTTGCAGATATATATATAAGTTATTCCTTTTTTGTGAAGATATTATGGTATCACATACACTAAGGATTTCCCGTATCTTCAATCATACTAAGATGCAATATGAGTACTTCTAACCTGCAGGTTTCTAGGAGTAACAATAAAATATCAGATTAGTCAGTTTGATGCTAAGAGGTCAAATTTAGCTACTTTCAAGAGCAATGTTTTAAGTAGACTGTAATGTAAGATGTAAACAGTTAGAGACTGAAAAAGCTCCAGTTTAGATGGCATTGTAGCTTACATTTGTTTCATACAGAGTGTATTACCATTAATTCCACATGCAGTAACTGGAGTAGGAAGATGAATTAAATAAATAGGAAGGGGAAGGGACGGGAGAGGAGGCAGGCCAGAAGCTCAGGGGGTCTTATGACTTTATATAAATATTTGAGAATGCAAAGAAGACAGAGTCAAGCTCTTTTCGGTAGTTCCCAGTAATAGCAACAGAGGTAATGAAGTTCAACCTAAATATTAGGAAACACTTTTTTTACTGTGAGCATAACTGACCACTGAGTACAACACGACTACAGGTTGTCCAGGGCAGTTGTCTGGAGGTTGGACAGTGTCTATGCCTGGAGACATATTCAAAAAATACCTAAATATGTTTCTGGACAATTGTCTTTAAGTGGCCCTGCTTGATCAGGAGGGAATTTGACCAAATGACCTCCAAAAGTCTCGTCCAACATCAATCATTATTTAATTGTGTGATTCTGTGATTGTGTCAGCAAATATTGGTTTTGGGATTTCCTAGCCTAACGAAACCCTGCTATTGGTGCAAGTTAATTAGAGAGGGTGGAATATATATCATTCACCTACACGGAGGCAGAAAGAGGATGGCAGAAATCTTTTTTTAAAAGCCACCAAATGATACCCAGTGTCTCTTAAGCTTGAAGTACATAATTTCCTTTGTAACCTTCAACGTACACCTTTGGGAATCTCAAAGGTTCCTCTTGCCCTTGTATGGTATCTGCAAGACTTCTATGATTTAAAGACTTCTGATAGTATGAGAGGAAATGTCCTCAGCTTGTGCCAGGAAATGTTCATATTGGATATTAGGAAAAGGTTGTACAGCATTGACATGGGCTGCACATCAAAAGGGTTGAGTCAGCAAGTCTGGAGCTATTTAAAAGATGAGAACCTTATGAACATGATTCAGTGATGGACTTGACAGTGTTAGACTGATGTCAGGACTCAATGATCTTAGGGGTCTTTTCCAACCTAAAGTATTCTATAATTCTATGAGTCTAACGCGTAAGATGACATGAGTTCATCTTACCTACAACTTTGGCAGTTCTGCAATATTCCTCTTGTCTGTTGGAGTCATGGAATTCTTCTGAAACACAAATAAAATAAAAATTAACTAATTTTAAAGAAAAAGACTTTGATACAGAATTGCATCTGTAGTTCAAAACCAGAAAAGGGAAATTCAACTAATGATTTCAATGACATCAGGATTTTATCCATGCAGTTTAAAAAAAAAAATTAAATAGTTTTCTACATTAAATCTGGGAGTTTTAAGACTAAAGTCTTCTTCAAGAAGAAAAAGTGCCTTTTTTTTTTTTTTTTAATGAAGGGTTCACTTTTTACTCACTTCATAAAGACAGGTATCTGCAACATTATGATGTTATTTGCAGTGCATAAAAGCTGATGTGAGACAAAAATCATCTTATTGAGTGGGAACCAGTTTAGGGGTGTGTGTGTAGTGGGGAAGAGATGGGTCAAACCTCATGGAGGTGAGGTAGTGTCACATCCCACATGTCAGCTCCTTCGAGGCTCATGGGGCAGCCCCGGGAGACCAGTCAAATGCAGCCCAGGAACATTTCAACACACCACACCTCCTGAAGCCCCTAGCCCAGCCTCCGATTAGCTAGGACAGTTGACACACTGCCCCTTTTCCTGCTCTGGAACCCCAGAATAGCCAGTGGGCCCGAAGTCCCACCTGGGGGGGCTGACCAGAGTAGATAAAACCAAAGGTATATGCTCTACACATGGTCATGGCCCTGCCATCTGGACATGTGAGAGCTGGTCTTCCACAAGGTTCTGATAGTAGCTTTATAATTGCCTGTGTCTCCCTGTTTCTCTTTCTTCTCTCTTCTTGCTCCTCCTTCTCCTCTTTTCTCCTTTCTTGATGTTTTGGGTAGCATAAATCTAACACCTGACACCACAACCCACCGTTTCCAGCTGCTGAGTTCCCCGCAGATGCTGTGGCCACCCGGGCCCACTGCAGACTCTCCACCGAAGCTCTGGATTTGTGTGCTCTCATCTTTAATCCCTCTCCCAATGTTCCTGGGGGTCCCCAGTCCTACTCAGTCCTTGGACTGAGTGCCGTGGGCACATCCCCCACCACAGGGGTTTCTCCCTGGTCTCAGGACCCATAATTTTTGTTTGCACATGGTTCTTTCCCATCTGGATCCCGTCTCCACAGACTTGCAGCTCCCCCTACCGGCAGAAATGAGTAACTACAACTCTGGTGCTCCAGAGCGCCACCTCCTGCCCAGAGGAGTCACTGCAGCTCCTGCACCCCAGCACATCACAATTGCCAGAAGGCATGAGGGACGACTATGTTTCCAAGGACATTGATTATTGCTTTGTGGCTTTTAATTTGATTCACCACTTTTATTCCAGAATTTGTATCAGTTCATTCATATCCACATCCCTACACCCATCCATATTCATACCCACCCTGTATATTCAATAAACTTGTTGCCTTTTCTATATATCTCTCATCCATTGTTAATACTTCTTTTTGTCCTAACCTAGGACAGTCATGTACATTAAGCACAAATTTTATGTTTAAAACTGATGTCAGGCACTGGGTCCAGATCAGTATACTTTTTTTAGGGTTGAGTGACCACACTCTTTGTCAAATTTTCCTTTTTTCCTTTGCAAATTTTAGAAACTTCAAGCTTAAGATTCTACAGCAATAGCTCTCTTTTCTCACAGAGTTCGTATGTTCCTTCCTAGTGATGGGATATATTTAGCAGTGATTTGACAATTTTGGGTGAAATTTAGATTTATTATAGCCTTCTACAAGATGTGTTAACCTAAGGGCAACCACAGGAAATGAGGAAGTCTTTACCTGAATTTCAAATATTTGTGTGCAGCTTGGCAACACTACAGGAACAGAATTCTAAGAAACAGTATATAAAAATCACATATGCTTATGTGTGTCAATGGACCCTGGCATACAAATGTAAGGCGATTATGCTAAGAAAAAGCCCAAACTTGTGGGCCCACAGAGTTGTGATAAACAACATTTGCAAAGGAGAAGGAAAAATTGTTTCTTCATAACTGCAGTGGATATTTGCAATGTGGTGTACATTTCTTTTCCCAAAAAAATGATTCATTTTAATCTAGTCCATGTAAATGGAAAGTTATTAAACCAAAAGTTTTTGCTATTTCTCTAATGTCTAGTCTCAGAAGAGAACTGATGAGCCCTACCTCTTTCCTTTGGGATGATTCATACAGGACAAAATCATGTTCTCATCTAACACAAATCAGGAGCCTAACTGATAGCTTACTTTTAACACTTTTAATTTTAATTAATTTTAATTTAACAATTTTAATATTGCTTTAAAATAAAAGGCTATAAATCATACACAAGTCTCCCACAAAAAATCATTAATGATGATAGAATTTTTTCTTTAATATTGTCAGTATTCTTTGATATTTTAGGTAAGTAACAAACACCGTAATTTCTTAAAAGGAAAATTCTAGATTGCATTTTCTTCTAAATGTTCACCTACCAATCCTAAGAAAAGAATAATCTGAATAAATGGTCCAATACATTTAATTCAACATTTTATTGGGGAAAAAAAAATCAGCAAAGCAATGTTGGGCTAGCTGTGATTGGGTTATTTGACTTACTGAAAAATATAGAGCAAAGTTCTTCCGGTACTGGCAAAAGGTAAGACACACCCAAAATACATTTGCAGAGGAGAAAGAAAACGATGGGTGGGTGTTTTTTTGTTTGGTTGGTTTTGTTTTCTTTTCAAATAGTGATTAGACTGGAAAATTAGCCACTTTGGGATTTCACAGCCAGTGGTAACAGATGGCTAAGTTAGTGATGAACCACTGAGGGAGTTGGAGAGTTGATTAGGGAGACTGACTGAAAATATGTATTCTCAAATTGGCAGAATGCCTAGTAAAAGCAGTGATCCATCACTTAGAGTAACTCTTTGAAATATTAAGTGGACATATCTATTCTGAATGGAGTGAGGGTGGAGGAAATAGGGGAGGGGAGCTTGCACAATTTTTTTTTTTTTTCAGAAAGTTTCCAGGTAGAAGCAATTTCTCAGTTCTTGCTTGTGCTTCTTTCCAGTGTTACTTCTTTTCCTATTCCTGTCTTCTTGAAGTTGGCTATACCTACCAAAAAAGGAGTGAGTTTTATTTCATTAGTCATAGCTTTTAGAAAAATAACAACCAAATAACCCTCTCTTCTTTGAAAAATAACCTTGCTTTTCTGCAAGGTTGAAGCTTGCTTGAGATAGGAGACTGGCATTGTTGGTTTTTGTTATTAATTTTGGTGGAGCATTTGAAAAAAAATGTTTATGTGTGCCAAACATCTTCACTTTTAAGCTAAAGTTATAGATATAGATAAAGAAGGTTAATATTCCATTGTAGACTAAATGCAGTCTTAGAACACAGGACTTCTAAATTATGAATTCTCTTCCACCATTACTCATATTTGCTGCTTTCTACAGCCATTAATTTCTCTTCACAAAAAATTAATTCATATGAAGGTAGTAGAAATTAGTATTTCAGTAACAGAAATATTTTCGTCTAGAAAATGTCTAATTCTAGAATGAAATGTGGCCAAACCTTTGACTAATGAAAATCTTCATTATCCATTTTCTATACTTTCTTTGTTCTCTGCTTAACAGCAATCCAAAAAAATTGATTATATATAGTCTAAAGACACTAAATAGCAGAAACAATAGTAAGCAGTTCAATTTTGCACCTATCACTAATTTTCGCGTAGACAAAGCTCATTTTGGCATAGTGGCTCATAATGGCAATGGCATTCTAACTCCTTCATAGTATTATAAACATAATGAAACTTATTAGAAACAAACAAAAATAAATACAACTTGGGAAAATGCTTCAGATATTTTCTTTTTTGTTTGTTTGTTTTAAATTTCCCAAAACACCATGCAGATATTTAGACATAGAGCTTTGCCTTTTAGAATGTCTCTGTATTATAAGATTGTGTCCTGCCCATATACTGAAATCAACAGACACATTTTGCCTAGCATTTGTTCTACACCAAAATAATATCTTTTAATTAAAGCTAATTAACCTCAGAGAAGTGTCACTCTAATATAGTTACACTTCTGTTATTTGAGCTGGCTAGTAATTTCAGTGTAAAGACACCTCATGCATGCACAGGTGTTCGCACATAAACATCTCTGTGCTTTGTTCAAACCCACTGACTTTCCAAAGCAAAGAAGTAATTACCTCCTGGAATCAATATAATGATTATATCTTGAGCACAGGGAAAACAAACTTTCTGTGAGTTCAGTGGTATCTCTATTGATCACAGTTTGTTGCATACATGTACTAAAATTCTGTGTCTCCGAGACTTTCAAGTATTTTTTTCAGTCTAGCAATGGCTACTTGCCAGGGTACTTCTAGAGTTTATTACTATCTGGTCTTCTGTCTCCATCACCCATGTATAAATATGCTATGCTAGCATGTACGAATATTCCTATGTTAGTAATCAGGGATGACATAAAAGTAAATTTTTTCCAGATATCACTTTACCTCTATCTTTCTACAGAGAACTGGTGGCTGCTAATCGGCTGAGTCCCAAGCAGGTGACGCAGATTGACATAGGCCACGGACAAGTTGCAAGCAAGGAACTACCTTATTGTAAAGCACACAGATTTTTATATGTTTCTCGTATGATCACACGATGAATCTCATAGAATCATTGGATGAAGGGTCTTGATCATGCGACCCTGCAGTTTATATGATTGGTTGGCATATTATTAGTATTAAAAACAATAGAATATCATTTATCACCTATAGCAGAAAAATACAAAGGAAAGCCTCATTTCAGTGTATCTTGAAGCATAAGGATTATACCAGATTCAGCATCTGGGACATAGAACTTACAGAACTTTTCCTTCGAGGTCAAACACATCGACTACATTCACAGAGAAACCCATCTGATTAAGTTGATCTAAAACATGTAGAGCAAGAAAATAACTTTCAGATATGGAAATCTTGTACTTCTAAAATAAATGTACTTTGAAAATANCCTGGGGACCCTGGGCACTGGCATTGGGCTGCCCTCACCCCACGCGACAGTGGCAGCCACTTGCAGGGGGTGGTCTCCTCCACTGTGAGGGCTGCCAGCATTTTCTGTTTGGTGCTGTGTTTCATGCACGCGGGAAACCCACCATGCATGCGCGCAGCGCTGGGAACAGCCGGGCCAAACCTGCTGGCACTTGGCAACGGGTCCTGTCGCCATCGGAGCCCGGGGAAGCACCACGCTCGTGGTGCCATGCCCACACCAGTGGGGCAAGCCAGCAGGGCCATTGCCATGGCACGGGGCACACACCAGCAGCAGCACCTCCTCAGCCCGGTGCCAACGGCTGTGGTACGGGTGGGGGCCCCAGCTGCACTCATTGCTGCCGCTGCGAAGTGAACAGGCAGGGGTCGCTCCCGCTCCCCACGGGATGGAACGGGGGCATCCCCCACATACACACCTGGCACTGGCTGTTGCATGACGGGTGCAGGCCCTGCCCTGCACTCACTACCACCCAGCAGGATGCGTGGAATAGAATCCATGCCACCCTGCAAAATCCAGATCTTGCCTGCTTGCTCTTATAAACATTCAAGAGAAGGTTTAGAACACCTTGCCCCCATCCCCCTCCCCAAAGCCCCCTAAAAACCTCCAAAACAACCCACAACCTCCCTCCCCAGTCCCCCAGAAGAGAGGGAAAAAAAAAAAGAAACGGAGAAAGGGAAACATTTTAACTTCTGAGAACTCTTTGTTTCACCCCACAACACAGAAAAATTATTTAGTCTTTCCATCCAGTAGATTATTAAAAGGTCTGGGACATTCTCAGGAGGCGTTCTTTCAGGAACCATACTCATTATACCCTGTTGTCATTTGTTCTCAATCTTTTATCCAAACCCCTCTTTAACTCTACTAGTATTTATACAAATAACTACACTGAATAGAAGCACCCAAGACAAGCACCTTTATAAATCACTAATGCTGAGTACCCTTAGCTAACAATGCCTAAGCAGACAAACATGCACTGTCTCAGAACTCAGTAATTTCAGGAGTGTGTGTCACAAAGAAAATTAATACAGTAGATCTGTCTTTTGGTGAAAAATATAAGTCAACTACTTAGAAAGAGGAAATATGATTTCATATTACCCATAATACACTGCTTATTATTAACAGTGCAAAATAATGTCACAGAAACCAGAGTTCTCTTTGATTATTTGACTTCTAAATTATGTAGAACATCACCTATTTGTATTCAGATATAGAGATACTAGCAAACAATTAATTAAATCAATCTATTCAAACGCTATTGGAAACAAAGTAAAGACTATTTGATTTGTAAATATTATTTGATTTTGAGGTTTAGTCTATAAGGTTGCTTTATGTAATCAAAAGAAATGTTCAATGAAGAAAATAATCTTTCAGTAGGAATTCAGACCAAATAAAAGTTGGCTAGAAAAGTGCTACTATCCATAACTATATAGATGTGTAAATATAACTATATGTTAATACATGTGTGCATGTGTATGTAAAGTTTTCTCAAATATACTGCTTTTTCTTTTGTTTCACATTTTTTATCAACATTTGTTTCTAATAAATACCTTAGAATTGAAGCATTTGAGCATTACGATTCATTTGTTTTCAACATTGATTATTTTACAATACTTTGTGTGAATAAATATTGATAATGATCTTCAATATAATGAAACAAAATAAAAATTACTTAATGTCACAAAAAAAACCCTTAAAATTAAATTTTTGTCACATGAAAAGATTTTTTAATAATTTAGTTTAAGTTGAGGAAAATACTAATAAGAAAAACACAATGTTCAATAGCTTTATGGAAGCCATCTTTAGAGAAATCAGTGATTGCCCTAACATTCAAAACCACAAGAATAGTATTTAAGTTTGATTCGTTGTATTAGCAACTACAAGTATACCTCTAGGTGAAAAGTGATATTCTTGTCTTTTTTTTAGAGGCAGATATCTGAAACTTAATTGGAATATTGACCTCTCCAAAGACAAAATCTGCATTTTAGACTGGGTAGGCATTGAGAAGAATAGAAACTTCTGTAACAAATGCTTACAGAAGAAAACAGAAAAAAAAAACACCTTAATGTCTCAGCATTTGGACCTACAATTTTAGATCCCAAAGATCATGTAAAACTTGATTTCATACAGCAGTAACAAGAACATTTGACAGGAATTTTAAACCTAAAGAATCCTATAGAGCAATGTATATGCAAGTTATTTTGTCAAATGACAGGTTAATAATTTCACAATTATTTTGTAGAAATAATAATAAAATACTAACTTCACAAGGAGTAATTGGAGATTAAGAGGCTCTGAAGTTGGTTTGCCATTTCATGTGTCAGTTCCCTCCTATTAGAATGTAATTCTACTTCAGTGATATTGCCAAAAAATATATATGAATGTGCTCAAACTATTTGCAGCAGTTCATAAATGTGAATAATGTGAACAAGGTTAAGAGTTTATCCAATAGTTATAAATCCAAAGAACATCAATTTCTTGCAAAAAAAACAAGATAAGACTTTGCAAGGTGTATGAAAATATGTTCTTGAGTTCTCTAAGCAGGTAAAAGATGTATATATCTGCTTAAGAGTTATCTTTTTATTGAGAGTGCTGTTGCTATCATGAATTGGTAGTGTCCAATACATCTATAACAGAAATAAGTAATACATATTACAAAATTGTACATATATTTGTCAAAATATGATACAATGAAAGAAGACTAAATCATATATGGTATAATGAGTTACACATAAAGTAGCAAAATAATTTTCATTAGAAGTGGAAAAAACAAAAAAAAAGACTTTGAGAAAAAGGAATTTGTATACCAGCTCTATGTAGTTATACTGTGTGTCTCCCAGTTAGTTCAGTGCTCCAAAATTACCATTTAAGGTCAAAAATCGCAATTTAAGGTTACTGTTGTTGTTTTTTGTTTTGGTTTGGGGTTTTTTGGGTGTTTTTTTGGTTGGTTTTTTTTTTTTTTTGAAGAACAGATAATATTATGCTTTTGAAAAGGTGATATTATTTTCTAGATTGAAACAATTTTTTTATATTTTATGTTTATAGAACACAAATTGAGTACCTCCTTTAATGTAAGAATAAAATTCCAGTGTTTTGTAAAACTTTGAGCTGACAAACGATTTATAAAAATATATTTCATTCAAGTCAACAGTTTTATTATCTGTCCTCACAGTCAGAAAAAATCATGAAGACTACAGAATCACCAAAAATAATCAGAAAATGTTCTTCATTGAAAACACATTAAGAATATGACCTTGATTTGGATTCTCTTTGCTATTAATGACTACTACTGATGTTCAATAAAGGCAATTTTACTTCACTTAAATGTAAAGATCAGAGAAGGCTACTTCAGTGCACAGGTAGAGAATGTCCTTGGAGGACAAGATGAAGGATCGTGTTTCGGTAATTTAATAGTCCAAACAATGCTAATACCAATTAAACACCTGTTCGCAGTAGAAATCAGGCAATTTATAATACAGCAATTTTCAGTGTATACTTCCATCTACTCCCTGACAGAGAACTTTTACATTTGGATTTTAAGACAAATGACTTGTCTTAAATTTCCAGACGTTGAAAATTAAGCTGGCTTTTTAATGACATTCAATTTCTGTTACATTGAACAGTACAGGTAGGTAAAATGATATATCTGAAGCAATGAAAATGATATTTCATCACATATGTGAGCTCTGCAATGCAATGTTTCTTGGGAGTCCATAGGAAGACATTTTCTTCCAGTTCTACAAATCCACCAGTCAGGCATATTTTCCTGTTTGAAACAGTGTTCAAGAGTGTTTTTGAAGAGGTTTTTAGTTGAAACACAGAAACATCTGGAAAAGCTGTCATTTATCTTTGCTCTTCTGATTCTTTTTGGAAGTTACTTAGAGTGCTGTAGCTTCATCCAGCAAATCTTCATGTATTCTATCACTGTGGATGACTCTTTTCACAATTCATATGACTTTTTTTCACTGGTTTTCTTATTCTGGACAAGCCTGTCCATCAATGATGCTAATAGGTATGCATCCATTGCCTCTCTGATTAATCATTCTAACAATTTAAACGTTCTCACTGTTGCAAATTTAAATGTCTCCATCTGCAGTTTCCAGAATCTTCTTCGTTTATGGTTTTGTCTGAGAGTACATTTCTCCTCATTCCCTCTTTTCAAGATGACTCAAAAGTTTTTTGAAGTTAACTGAGTTCCTTCAGAATCCTTTCTAAAAATAGAAGCAAAAAATGCTTAAATGGAAGACAGAAAACCTTTGTAACAGTTCTTCAGTGTATGTACACTAGTATGTCTATACGCATACAAGTGCAGAGAGAAATAATTTTGCCAGCCTCAGAAACGTATCTGTTTCTGTGGTGAAGAAAAGAGAAAAACTAGTAGCTCCTGGGAACAACCAGGAACAGAAATAAAGAACATGCTGAACTTCTCTGCAGATAGCAAAGCTAAGTATGAAAAGACAATGCATGTCAGACGCCTTTACTGTTCTCAGACATAGACGTTCCCGTGAGTGGCCAGGGTGC
>VYZS01074212.1:0-12929 GCA_013400695.1 Neodrepanis coruscans
GAGGACTGTTTGAATCATTCATGATACTGATTCCCCAGACAGGGGACGGTGGTATCACCAGATCTCATAACTCTGTTAAATCTCTAAAAGAGAGCAAGGCTGTGACAGGGGNTTTGCAAGCGTTGAGCCATTCTGCTGTCACTAATATCCACAGCTTCTCTTCATGCTGCGTTTTGAGCTCATTAACTGAGTTCCTGGCAGGTCCATCCAGGAAGTCAAACACCAGATGTATTCTGGAGATAGATTTCCTTGTCTCCCAGCACACAGGCAGCTCTCTGAGGTAGTTAAGTCCAGAGGATCTGGATCCCTATTCAAACAGACAAGAAGGAAGCCAAACAGTGGGACTTCATGGAATATGTTAACATCAAAGATACCTATAAATCTTTCTTCCTCAAAACTGGGAACTCACAAGCTTCTGTGAAAGCATTTTCTGGAGGTGATAGTGATAGCTGTAGGTGTGGCTGTATACAATATAAAATCTTTATCAGTTTACAGCACTGCAAAAGAGTAAATAATAGGGAAGGAATTGCCCTGGGGAATTGGTGATTTAAGCAGCCCCATTCTTCTTATATATAGACCTGTTGTATGGGGCTTTCACTTGTACTGTCTCTGCTCTGCTCTGTGGGATGGTATGGATGGCATTTTTCTTGTCTTGTAAGATGGAGGAGAACAAACACTGTGCAGCTGGGCTGCTGTCAAAGCATGGGCTGCCAGTGATGGTCAGGGAGATGGGAAGAGGGCAGCCTGGAAAGGGCTAATGACTTCTAGCTTATTAGTGGTATCAGTTTGAAAGTGTGATGACCATGCTTCTTACATGATTCACAATGGGTGTATATGACCCTAGCCTTCTTTCCCCCCTTTTTTTCTCAGTGTTCCTAGAACGATGTTGGCAGGATCCATGTGTAACTCAGGTCAACCCACAGTGGCAGAAAGGGGGCCTGATCCAGAGGGGACTGTAGAGATGAGAATGAAGTTGGGGCTGTGCGTGCGTGTGTGTGTGTGTGTGTGTGTGTGTGCATGTGTGTGTGTAAAGGGGGAATACTTCCTTTCCTAACCCATCCTCATTCCCAAGCCAGAAAATTAACAATTCCTGGCACAGTTTAGAGTTGACTGACAATCTAAGCTATCTGTGCCGTTCTTAGCTAACAGGAACCTGCCTATTTTGCTGAGCCTCCTTTTCCTCGTGCAGCTGCGGAGCAAGGGTGTGAGGGAGCTGGACAGCACAGACTTCAAACTACTTCACCAGGGTGAGTATGAGCATCCCTCTTCTCCCAGGGAAGTGTTTGCTAAGTGTTCTATAAGATGATTAGGGGCTGGCTCTTTGTCCTTTGTGAGCTGTACCTTGCATTATGATTATGGCTGCTTTGAGATACTTTCATAGCCAGAGCATTGTAAAGAGCCTTGGTTACTAGTTCAGTCAACAAAAGCCAGGTTCTCTTCCTCTTGCTTTTACAATACATTTGTTGTCTGAAATCTCACAAGGTGGCCAAAATATTCCCCTGACCATGACATGATTTCAGGGTCAGTGACTGTTGTTGACTTGGCACATGACAGTATAGCTGATGTGCTTCCTGAATCATCCTTTCCTGTCCACTCTTGATCTAACACTCTTGTGGGGTTCAGGCCACAGTCATGTCCTGTTAATTGGCAATCAGAAACAGCAGCCTAGTGAAACTGAGCTTTCCTTGGAATGTGAATCCAGAGTATATGATTCCCTACAAACTGCAGAGTTTGCCCACTCCACCCCAAAGACACAGAAGAGTAGGCTATGTTTGTTTACCATACTGTGACCTGCTGTCTTTTCTGCTGGTCTCCCTTCTTACTTGGCTATTGGAGGCTCATGCAGACTGTGAAAAAAGAATAGATACTACAAGGAAATTCAGCTGATCCATCGTCTCACCTCTTCCCCGCTCTGACTAATTGGTCTCACCAGCAGACCTTGAAGGACTATCCCCTTCAATTTGAAATGTTTTGTATCTTGGGACTGCCTGTGTGCCCTTGTAAGGAAGCAGTGTTTCTCAGACATTCATTAGCCAAGGGAACTGGGCATGTGGAGAAACCATGTCCTCTTTATACCAGCCTTTTTAGCTGCTGTGATTTCAGACCACAGCTCAGATGCTGCCAGGAGTCACAAGCTCCTTTTGCTCTTGCTTTCTGATCTGTATTTTGCAGCACAATTCTCTCTCCTCCCCAGCCACCCCATTTATTCCCTCCTCGGTTCCCCAGGCTGTGTTCTTCAGGGGTGAGTGTGCAGGACACTGTCCTTTAATGAGGCCTGCTTGAAGCCAGCTCATAGACAGAAGAGGTGTGTTGATGTGTGTTTTTTGAGAATTGCTTACTTAGACTGTAAGCTCTTGAGAAGATCTCCTATGACAATTTTGCTGAGCCTTGCCATCCTGGATTTCCCTCTCTAACTCTTACTAAACATTGTTCCTAAGTGTTTAATGTTGACAATAAACATGATATACTACTCCTAGTTTAAGCAGAGTTGGTGAGAATGGAGGAGCATAGCTCTCCATGCCATTCTCCAGCCTGGTCACTATGAAAGACAGGTCACTATGATTGTTTTATTACTAGGATCAAACTCACACTGTGGAAGTGAATAACTTAAAGTCCATTGCTCTTGGATTCATTACTGCCCAATGTGATACATGCAATTTAATATACCCTTTTCTATTCCCCCCTCTCTCTTACCATTCTTCACTGCACTGTCCAGTCTAGAACAAAAACTGTAGGGCAGCTGCCTGTTGCTTTGTCTGTACCATGTTCTGTTTATTTTTACTTCTTGTCTGAATCTCTCCACACTGACTGACTTCTTTCTTGTGCTGAGGTGCTTGGTTAAGTTGGTGTCCTTGTTATGCCTGATCTTTTGATTTCAGTCAGTAATCTCTGTGGGAAATGCAGGCCAAGGGACACTGACCTCCTGCAGCCATCCTTGAATTTTCTGTACTGGAGCCTTCATCAGACAACACCTTGTAGTCAACAGAGAGGTGAGGCAGGATTGTATTGATTGCTAAGTTGTAACTGGCCATCAGAGAATGTATTGTAACTGTCTCTGAAGGTAAGGTGGGTGTTCCCCCATCCAGATGCAGCATTATAATTATCAAAGACCATTTTGTATTTGGGATGAGTTAGGTTGAGGGGTTTGGTTTGGTTTTGCCTTCTGATGATTCAGGAATTAGCTGCTGAAGGACAGAACCACTGTATTTTTCTTGTTCATAAAGCACTGCAGCGGTGCTTTGGTGCCTAGTTTGAAATATCCTGGTATTGTCATAGTTCAAAAAATTAGACCATAATAGAGAAGAGCTCTAACCAGCCTTCCTGCTGTGTTAGCTGAACGCTGGTTATTTTATTAGCTGGTGCTGGTGCTGTGGGAGATGAATACCAGTGTAGCTGGACAGCCTTACTGTGATGAGCTGTGGCAGCTGGGGCTGCCTCATTGCAGCAGGGGTGTGCTCTGCACATCTCTTCTGCTTGTCAAGCTGGTTTAACCTGTGCCATCCCATCACTTTCTCTGATTATGTTTCTCCCATGCAGCAGTGGCTGTGCTGCTCTCCAATGTGTCCTTGCTAGAACTACTGCAGAAGGTTTTGGAATGCACCTGGTTACGGTCCCCTCCCTCTGGACCTGCCTACCTGTCATCTGAGGATGCCTTGCTGTGCTCTGGATGGCTGTTGGTTGCATCCCTTTTGCTTTATCAGCATCGCTACAACACTGAGGTTAGAACCACTCTAGTTTTCAGAGTCAGCACATGGCTAAACCTTACAAATAAATATGTGTGTGTGTGTGTGTGTGTGTGTTTGTGTATATATAATACCTTCACTAGCAGAGGAGAGTGGTTTCCTTTGGCCTGGAATCTGATTGCCTTGATTCCTCTTCTGTTACTGTCTACAAGTTATTTCCTGCTGCACTTCTCCACCAGACTGGAAGTTAGCATGTGGCTGAAGGCTGAAACATGAATCATCAAAAAGTTAGAGAAGGGCACAAATCTTGGGGGGGAAAGTGCATACCCAACTCTCCTGATCCAAATCACTTTCCTCTTCAGGACAGAGTGAAATGTGTTTTAAGGCCTTTCTCAAGGGAAGACTGGGGGTGGAAGACACAGCTCCCATGTTGTAAACTGCTTTTTTGATACTTAAATAATCAATAGTGAAACAGTCAAACCTATTATTGGTAAGTAAGTGTTCAATATTAGCAAGTTCTTATGAATGTAGGCAGCATTGTATGTGGTGCTTTGCAGTCCAACAAGAGAGCTAAATGAGTTGTCAGCTAATAATGAAATTACAGCTTTGAGGGAAGCACTTTCCAGTGCCAACACAAGGAAAAATGTTTCCTTTTGAAGTATGTACGCAGGCCTCTCTTGATACGGAGTTAAATAACATGTCTCTGAGTTGTGAGCTCTGCTCTTGCAGTTGTGCCCAGCAGAGTATGTTCTTTGGGAGTCAGTGCACCTATTCACAAATGATGAAATCAGATGTGTGCACTTGCAGAGAGGCAAAGGTTGGATTTCTAATGCTGAGGGAATTCCAAATGGCCAACCCAGACCGAGTCTGCACCCATTACTTCATGTGTGTGCTGCCTCTGCTTATGTCTTACAGCTTGAGACTTGTATAGGCTGTCAGCTGCGTGAATGCAGAGCAAGACCTGCCTGTCCCTGCTCCACTGGCTGCTGAGCACAATTTACCTCCTTAGTTTCCAAGTCAGGGCTGTATCTGGGTAGTTGGTGTTGCGCCAGTCCCAAAAGGGATTCTAGTGTCAAATGTTGAGCTTCATCTTCTGGGAGTGACTCTCAGCATATATTGATCCTTGAAACGCAATCAATTTAGTGTTTATAGACCTGTTACTTAGCTGTATCAATATTTTACTGGCTCGATGTACTATGATATACAATCGAGAATTGTCTTTGCACCAGAGATGAGGAAAGAAACCACAGATACAGTTGTCAAGTGGAAGTGGTGCAAGACTGCTTTAGTGTTTCTAATCTTCAGCATTTCTAAGAGTTAGTGTTTCGAATCTTCTGCTGAGAGGGAAGAAGAGGAAGAGTCACTTCTCTTGCTGCTTTCTGCTGCTCAGTACAGCTGGAGCTGCACAAAGTCTGGAGAGACTTTTAAAGCTAATGATGGGCTGTGTCCCTGAGCCTGAAGTTTTTTAGAGGGGAACAATGGCTCAGAGAAATGGCCACGTTCATCTCAGGTGGATATTAATAGTGAGGACTTGTCTGGTCATAGCCAACTTAGATCTTAATTGTGTCACTGCTACTGGCTTTAGCAGAAGCCTGTGGATGAGCATGGCTCATGGATGGTAGGCTATTAAAGGCTTTGGCTTGTCAGTTCTTAAACAAGTAAACCACTGTCCCCATGTTGCAGGAGCTACTCCTAGCTCTGCCGTTGAGTATTTCTCTCTTCAGAAGATGGTTTGAAGGAGTCAACCCTGTGGTCCTTATGCCTGCCTTCCCATACCAACTCTCTGCCTTACTGAAGAGTTTGAACCCTTCTGAGACTCTCTGCGGCTTCATGCCATTGCAGCTGGATGGTTGCTTTGTAAGGGAAACAGCATATTGCAGACTTCCCTCTCAAGCTGACTTTTCCCATTTTCCCTAGTTCCCAAGTCGCTAACCTGCTCTGCCCCCTTCACCCATGCCATAGTTTCTATTCCTGGTCTCTCTGCAGTCTTCCCAGCTCCAGCAGACAGGGTCTCTTCTTGCCTTTGCTGGCGTTTGGCTGCCTGGCTCGTCAGTCTTGCTGACTGGCTGCGTGGCTAAGGTAGAGCCGTGTTTGGTGATGGCTGTCCCTGCTACTCCATGTGCTCGGCACCCTGACAGCCACATGCCAGAAGGCCTGCAGGGAACAGTGAGAATAAGACAGACAAACAAGTTACACTATGGTTAGGAGGCTGTGCAGGGCTGGAAACTGTGGTGAGTGCAACTTGAGGGCCCAGTGATGGAATTCTCACTTCTGCGTCAGTCTCCTGAAACCCTGTTGCTGTTTTTCAATGGTCATCATGGGGTAGTGTCTAATGACTGAAAGTATTTATGGGAGCTTTTTATCTGGTCCAAACTAGCACCATTTTTTCTCATTTGTTTAATTCTCCTCTAGGTTCACCAGACACTCTCTGTAGACCTAACAGAAGTCCTCAATGCAGTCATCTTCAGGAATAAGAAGCCAATTCTGCTGTTAGGT
The DNA here is from genome assembly GCA_013400695.1 of Neodrepanis coruscans. Taxonomy (NCBI): domain Eukaryota; kingdom Metazoa; phylum Chordata; class Aves; order Passeriformes; family Philepittidae; genus Neodrepanis; species Neodrepanis coruscans. The sequence goes on from VYZS01074212.1 coordinate 6,180, forward strand.
ATTTTGCATCTGTTACAGGGATTTGGCTGGAAGTAGCCACTTTTACCATGCTACAAGCAATGAGGGAGAACTGGTGACTATAGAACGGGACGGTGGAGGTGCTAATGGGAATCTGGAATATTTTGTCTATTTGACTTTGTAAGTGTGTGACTGGTGGTGAGAAAGGTCAAAAGGGAACTGTTTGGAGTTCTGCTGTGTTTTCACAAATCTTCCTTGGAGGTTGGTAGTGATATCTGGAATTGAATGTGAACTGTGACAGTATCTCAGGGCGGAGATGAACAGGGGAACTCATGTTGCCATTGCTGTCTGCAGCTGTTAGCAGCTGCCAGACAACTCTGGTGGGCTCTTAAGGTCAAATTCTCTCTCCCCTCCCTCTCCCATGCCGTTGCACAGGGTGCAGAGGTGATGCAGGAAAACACTGACACACACAAAAAAATGTCTCCCTGTCTAGTGAGCATCATGCAGTTCCTGAGAGCTGCCCTGCGACAGAACTTCTCCTCCTCTCTGCTGGTGATCGTTGGCCAAAACACAGCCCAAGGTGCTACTCAACCACAGCCATCATCACTGCAGGATGCTGCCTTGCACCCCCTTGCCACACAGCAGGTCTTCTCACTTGTTGTCAGTCTGCAGAACCTTCTGGTGCATGTCCAGTTGCAGGTATATAAATTAAGACTTTGAAACAACACTAGTGTTGGACTTCAAGCAGGAACATTAACCCGAGGAGAAACCACCCTGTTGCAGAATCAAAGGGGCTGCCTGGCTTTTTTCCTTCTGCCTCATTTTCCACCCCTTACAGATATGTGATGATGAGGAGGGAAAATGTTCTTGCTGCAGCATAGTGCAGTGAGAAAGAAGGTAAATCAAGCTATGCTGTGCTCCCTGCTGCTGAACTGGGTCGCTGAAATGCTATGTACTAATGACGATCTCTGTTTTCCTATCTCTGGCCCTGTAGGGATGCTACATCCATAGAGACAGAAGTGGGAAAAGTGTAACAAATCCCAGTCCCTCCCCCACACCCCTGGCAAGGTGCTTTTGGGGGATAGTAAGTGCATCAGCATACATTTAGCTTGCTCAGGTGATGCTGGGCTCCAGAAGTAGTACAGCAGTTTATATTTAACTCTCTTAAGCCATGTTGGGCTCCTGTCTTTATTTTTTGGAGGCTGTTACTTAATATTTTTTTAGTCTCAAAATAAGTAGCCATGCCTTTGTCTTGCTCCTTGATGTGACAGATAATTTGCAGCACACTGCATCCTGTGAAGGAGATGAAAGGTGTTATTTTCCTGTACTGAATAATCTTCAGATCCTGCCACTTTATGAATTTTCCTCTTGCAATAGCTGTTGACTGGTTGGTTTTGGTTTATTTTTTAATCTTTTCTTCTTTTTTCTTTCTCTTGGTATTCCAGAAAGACTTACTTCTCTCTCAGGCTGTGGTTGCCTGCCTGGAAACATTAGTGGAATACCTGTATGTGAAGAACCGGGATGTTGGTAAAGTCTTCCTGCTCTTTCTTCTGGTTTCACTGCTGCAGTGATTTTGAGCTCTTTGATCTCTATCCAGTAGCGCCGTGGAGCAGATGCTTAATGACTTTATGCTGAATTAGAAAAATTACTTGTATGCCTAAAATTAATCATGTGCTTTGTGGGGTGAAATCACAGTGCCTGGCTCCCTTGTAGGCATGGCCCCTCACTTTGGCTCTGGACACCAAGAGGCTTTCCAGAAGGTAAAAAGTCATTCTCCACGCCTGTAAGAGTGAAAGGTTTGGGAATGGAAGGAGTATAGGAATAATCTTTGACTTCCAGGCCAATTGTATCAAACCTTCAGATCATAAATATAGGGAAGGGGGGATCTGCACATGATGTGTACAAAAGGATAATATTGGTCACAGTTTGGTCCTGAGGGAAGGGAGAACAGGAAACTAGGCAGCCTTAGGGAATGGAAGATGGAAATTCTAGATTTCCAGGGGTGAATGCTGACCTTGGTTTCCAGAGTCCATGTCAGACCTAATGTGTACAATGTTTGCTATATAACATGACAGTGTTGTACAGTTGAGAGGGAAGAATAGACCCTTCTGCTTATTGTCAACCTCATGCCACAAAGTCCAGGTGCTGGCTCTGTTCTGAAAGTTCTCTGTACCCTGACTTGCTCACTTCGGTCATTTAACCACTAAGAGAGAAGGAGGTGGAGTGAATGAATACCAGACAATGGGAACGCTGGTGGGAGAGGTGAAGGGGTTGGATGAAGATGTAATACTGCAGGTGAATGACAGCCAGTAGCTGAAGGGAGGCTATTAAAAGGCTGGGTTAAAAAAAAAAAAAAGTGACATGTTATGGGGAGGCTCTGCTGATTTGGGATTAAGCTGATGAAATGCTGCTTTACTAACAGCTGAACCTGTCACTTTGGCAGCTGTGGTGCTGAAGTTCATAACAGCAATAACAGGAGTCTCCTTATTCCAAACAGAATGAGGGTCATAGATGTGTTTGGCTGAAAGATGCAAAAACACTGGAAAGAGTGTGTCCTAGACTCTGCCTCTAGGAGTTGATTCATCTGAGACTTTCTTAAACCCTCTCTCAGTCCAGAGATTTTTCCAGATGTGCAGAGCAGGCTCAGTGCTGGTACTTTCTAATTTCTAAAAGATACCCCCCAAAATAGTTTACATTATGTTTAGGTTGTTTTCCTATAAAAAAGATTCTTGTAGTGGCAATAGGAAGGTTATGTGATTGTCAGTGGAAAAGAGACCTTTCTAACACACTGGTGAGTTGCCATGGTATAACAAATTGGAGTTGTCCATCCCATACTCTTAATCCACAATAAATACAAGGAAATAACATTTTAATTTTAGAATTCAGTGAGAGACTTCATGCCATCACAGACTTATGAGTCTTACCTCATATATATTTATCATGTATCCACCTTAGTAAGAATGTTTTCTATACTGACTGCATTGCTGCCAGCAGCCTGGCTGGTCCCCGTAGCATGCTGTCTGATGCAGATCCAAGCTCAGTTTGTGCAGCTTCTATTACAGGTTTTCTTCATTCCCCAAAGGGATTCTGCAGCTAAATAAAAACTGAGGTCAGGAGAGTTGTCCTCATATTGAAACCAGAGGGTATTATTTTTAAAACCCCAGGCTAAAGATATTCACATACTATTTTATGATGTGCACCCCAGGAGAAGGTTTCTCTTCCTGTACCAGCACAAGGATGGACAAAATGTATTTTCTGCTTTGGAAAGCTATTAAGCTTTTATCCTCTTGACTAAACTTACCCAAAAAGTGACAGATTAAAAAGCAAGTAAGAACAGAGCAAACTAACCCACTTAGTGTTGCACAGCATGGGATCTAGAAGAGAAAACTTGGGGTCAGTACTGAAGATTGTCCTTAGATGGGTTCAGTCTGTCTATTGGGTAATTTTACAGCTGTCTTTCATTGGCTTCTCCTTCTCTCCCAGCTCTACATGTTGCTTCACAGCCATGGCACCGATTCCTACTCTTCACACTACTCAGTGGGGGCCAGAAGTCCTTCCTGCAGCCAGAAGTTCTCAGGCTGATGACTTTGGTGAGCAGGAGGAGGGCAGGCTGTTCTCCATTTTTCCCAGTATGTTGGTAAAATGCATGTGGGTGAGTTACTGGAACTTAACCTGCTACACACACACAATCTCAGATACTGCTGTGGCTTTGTGTGGCACTATATTCATGCCCTATATTAATAATGATACTTTCAAGTGAACTTCCCTTCCACACCCATCAGAAACTGACTGCTGTTAGTAAGTACGTCCTGTTCTTTTGGTGTTTGTAGGATTTATTTGTATCATCTAGGACCCCTGGGGAGGAGAGGGGAAACCTGCAGAGAACATGCAACTGTTACCAGTCAGGGAGCAAGTTGACTGCTTGGCATCATAGCTTGTCTCCCTGTCTTTGACCTTAGAGACCCGACTTTTCAGGGCAGGAAGTTAGTTACCCTGCTGTACATGAGGCCTCTGGGCTAGAGGGGGAATGTGGTCCTACCCAGCAGAAATACTGAAGATAAAGCCCTCATGGCAACAGATGAGAGGAAGGGGATATTAGTGTGAACCTCCCCTCTCCAAATACAAAATAGGTCTGTGAGTATTGGCTGGTTTATTTCAGTTTTAAAAGGTTATGTGATTTATTTTAGTTCCTTCCTGACCTAAACCAAAATAAGCCTGGCTATAAATCAGAGCACTGTCAACACAGATGCTTGCACTGGTTCTATCAGAAGTGGTATAAAAATCAGGCCTGTGGTTAGGGTGTTGCAGCATCCCATTATGTAGAAGAGGTCTTTGCAGGTGATGAGTCACTGTTGCAGTCTGTGGATCTTTCACTATTTAGTGCCTCTATTTTTTCCTTTGTTCAAGTTTGTGAAATATCAGAGCAGCAATATTATTTCTCAAAAAGAAATTAGCCAGATTCTTCAGGAGGCAGTAGAAGCGAACTTAGCAGAGCTGCCTGAGGCCACATCTTGTGCTCTTCACCTCTTCCTTTGTCAGGTAAGAGAGCAGTGACTGCCTAAGAAATGGTAAGGGAATCCCTAGGCATTTGCTTTAGCCTTTGATGGGGAGCCATAAACTTCCTTTTGAGGAGGCTATAGTAAGATGAAGAGGAATCCTGCAGCTGCTACCTTGGCCTACTTCGCTGAAATCAGAAAGGGAGTGATGCCAGCAGCTGCCTAAACTGTATCATCAGATTGGGTGGCACCTTGATTACTCCCCAGATCAAAATTTGAAGATCTCATTGCTCTATGTGGAGATGAGGGAGGGGAGTATGAATGAACAAACCCAACAGTTTTCTGTTGGTCTGGAAATCATTCTTTCTTCTAACTGCTCAGATTCAGAGCAGTCATTGCCAGGTGGAGCCAATGCAGTCAGGGACCATACAGACCTTGCTGGATCGCCTTCTGGGACAGAGGACCATGTGTGTAAAACGTCAGGATATTGTGTATCCTTTGCTGGGCAGGTGCCTTTGATAGGTGATGCGAGTGGTAGGTGTAACAGAGGCGGAAGGGATAATTAATATGCTGTTCCTTCTCTTGTTCTATCTGAAAGAAAACAAAATTGAAAAACTGAGTGATTGCTGCACTTGACTAACTTTAGGATGAAAGACTTCATCATCTTCTAATCTGAGAAAATGTTTGGGAAATGTGGAAACATTTGGAATGAAAGATGGGTCTCTGTGCTGGGCTTGCATTAATCTACAAGGCACAGGTGGTCTGATGAAAAGGGAGCAGGGCAGGGAGTCTGACTTCAAAGCAGTAACGATCCCTGTATTGATTTCCCTGGAGGATGAGCAATGAGTTAACCTCTATCTGCATGCTGGCTAGTGCCAGTATGCCCCTGAAGTAGTGGAAACCCAAAGATGAGTCAAGCACTTTGAAAGTGCAGGCAGCAGTGAGTGGAGTTACCAGATTTTATTCTGCTTGGCCCTAGAGTTGCCCACTGAGAGCTGAATCCTCCACTTCTCTGGGGATGGAGGCAGGGGCCATTCCCAGATTCCTCATGAAGAAAGAGGGAACCTGATGCACTATTTGGTTCTTTCTCAAACTTTTTTTTGCCGTCCTGTTTTCATCACATTGCATTGCATTGCCTTGCCTCAGACATATAGCAGTGGTGGAAGTGGCCATGGCAGTGATTTCCTGTTGGTGTGGGGACTTCCTTCACTGTGGGACACCATCATCATCCATGTGCAGAGTGTGCAGTGGGTGAGGTGTTTGTTCTGTGAGGAGTAGTTTGTCCTTGTGCTTTCTCTCACACGTGATACTACTGCTCTGTTGTGGGACACTGAGAGGGCAAGTTGTCCTCATGGACACTATCCAGATAGTCATCAACATGGAAGACAAAATCCTCTGGTCAAAATCAAGCTTTGACGTCAGTTTTGTTCAGAAAGGATTTTTCTTCAGGTTTACCTACACTGATGTTTCTCACATATGTTGGGAGTGAGGTTCCATGGCTTGGGGAGAGTTGGTTTAGTAAAGAAAACCTCCCGTGAGTGGTATGTCAAATGTGGGAATTCCCATAGCATGCTGGAGTTTCTGCCATGCCTTTCCTTCGGTTTCCACTCATGCTATCAATGACAGATGTCTGGGAAGTGTGGCAGTGTCCCTCTCACACATTGGAGATTGAAATGAGAAGATACAGTGCACAAAGCACAGGAAAAAGGCAAAAATGGAGCAGGAGACCCCATCCTGCCATTTATTCCCAGTGAGTAGTAAAGAGAGAAGATGGACAAAAAAGTAATTTGTTGCTCATTTTGAGAAAAAGGTTTGTTGAAACTCATTTATAAAAGTTCTGTTACTGAAACTCAGTAAGGCTCAGTTTCCTTTTCTGTGCAGGGTGAGGCTTGGTTGACGCCCTTCAGCTATCAAAATAGCCTGGGGAAACGATGGCGTACAGGGAGGGTGCCATGGAAGAGGTGCTCTGCTCACCTGCCTTGGCTCATGGCGCTGCGGGATGGCCCTTTTGCTCTGGGCTGGCAGGGTCAGCGGGGCTCAGCCAGGACCCCGGGGGAAGCACATAATGTTGCGTGTGCCATGGGGCTGAGGAGACGTCCAGCTCACCAGTGACCCCTTCGACTACATCTCCAGTCCCTGCTCTCCTGTTGCCTCCACACCCTCTAAGTGCCCCGTTCCCGTCAGGGCTCTAATTAAGCGGGTTCCCTCCCTCGCCAAGCCAGGAGAAACCCTTCTACAGCGAGAGCAGCTCCGGGGTGCCGTACCTCGGGCAGCCCCGCCGGTCTGGGGCCGGTGC
>VYZS01074215.1:11741-27170 GCA_013400695.1 Neodrepanis coruscans
TTTTTTTTTTTTTCCTTTTTTTTAAGTTATCACCGTTTGTAATCCTTACACTCTGGAAACAAAACTGAGCTGTTCAACTCTGCATTTTCCAATGGCAGCAGCCTTTCTTCTTTCTCCCTGTAACAAAAATGCTTTGAAGTCCTATGCTGTTAGTTACAAGTATCCTGATATTTCCCCAGCAAGGATGTAATAAGAGCCAAAACAAGCCTCCAGGTGCCAATATTGCACCTGACAAATTAGGCACACGACTGGAAAAGGATGGGCCTATCCTTCTGCTTAATGTTCGTTTCCTTTCATTTCCACATTAACAGGAAGTAGTTGGAATGGAAAAAAGGCTTTCCTTAAAGACCTGAACTATCAACAGGCCTGGGGCTGTTTCTCCTTGCAAACAAAAACTTGGAAGCCAGCAATGTCCTATAATTTGGAGCTCATTTACAGTGACTTATTTAACCCCTAGTGACGGCACGATGAACAGGATGTTATGATTTATTTAACACTTAAAGCGGGTATGAGAACAAGGTGGATGGTGCCCTTAGATGTAGTCTTTTCATAATTTATTGCTCCAAGTGCTTAATTTTTCCTCAGGGAAGCCTTTGATAGTTGACTGCGGCAGTATGGTTAAGCGTGCATTAAGTACTTGGAGCAAAAGTATTAGTATTATACTAAAAGCATTCAATAATATATTAAAAATTATTATTACAACCAAAGTTATTATTTTGAATAATAACTTGCATGTATTACAAGTTATATCACTTCAGCTGGAACTCTGAAGTGATATCCCCGCACCAACCAAATTGACTTGAGGACATTTAATGGAGCAACATAAAGAGTGTTGAAATCACCTGGCGAGGACTTCAGCTGCACAAAACAAACGCACTCTTGCAAAATGCTGCATGGCTACTGCAAGGCCACTGGAGAACCATAACAAAGCCAGATTAAAAAAATAAATGACTAACATCTCCTGCGCTGGTACCACAGGGGACTCTGACCAAGAACAGTGTCACAAAAAAAATATTATGTCTGATGCTCTTTAAAGTTGAACTGCTGCTTAATAATGTTGCAACATCTCTCAGAAGGTTTATCTTAAAGCACTTTCTTTTGAACGACTGTAATCTTTATCTGAGATACAGAACCATCCTTTAGAAACCATTTTTATGTCAAAGTTACTCATTGAAATAATGTATAGATCTCCTACCCTCTGGAGATCAGTGTTCAGCTTTGCTTCATATCATTACATTGAAGGTGCTTGGTGACTTCAGCAAGCATGATCTGTAGGAATGCTTGCACCTGTGGATAAAGGACTTTGACTTTGAATGATAAATACCTATTTCTTTTTTTTTCCCTCTTTAGCAAGCTTGTGTGAGAGTAAGTTGTATTTTGATACAGACAGGCAGGTAATTCATTTCACTTTTAGGAGATGAAGTAACAATTTTAGCAAATTACATTTGTCTCTTTAATCTTATATTTCCATGCACACTGAGTTAAATGTTGTAAAACTATCAATTCTGTCAAAACCTAACAGAAAGAAAACAAGAAACCCTGCAATCTTAATGTCCAAACTGACTGGTGATTAACAGGAATTAAATGTGCAGGAATTCCAAATCTTTTCTGATCAGAGATGTCTAGATGACTTTTGTTTTTCCATAATTGTATGAGGTTCCTACATAGTATTTAAGAATCAATTATATTGCAATTGATGTAATTAACTCTAATAATCCAGTAAAAGTCAGTAGGAGGGCTATTCAAGTCAATAGAAAAGAGAGACTATATTATGAAGGTGTTATTAACCTATACAGATTTTTACTAGACATTTCCTTTTCTTACATAATAAATATACAGTGATGAGGAAGGCTGTCATTATAATTTAATGGGAACAATGGTTCATCACTTCCTTTCCTGTACAAGCCTTAACTAATTCTACATACGAGATGTATAAGTAAAATGAAGTTAAATGAATCTCGCAAATTAGCTATTAATCATCCATCAATCATCTGTTTCTCCATGATTAAAATCTGTGTTGCATTCAGAGCTGGGAAAGGTATTTGGGGAGTGGCAGGAGCTGCATGTACATCTTCCAATTAATTTATTCATGCACTTCCATTTTGCATTGCCAAGGGTACTTACTGAAACCAGTCCTGAAGTCAGATGAAGTCTCCTGAGGAAAGTTCCAGCCCTTCCCAGAATAAAGCAAAACTCTCATTTCCATATTTATAGGCATCGCTCCGGCTTTAAGCATTATGGCATATGAGAACCTCATTCACGCTTCTGAATTCAGTCAGACAACTCTTTCTGGGGAAAGAAAGTAAGGGAAAGTAAGGCAGTGGTCTGCTACACGCCTTGCAAAACGATGAAGAGAATGCCTCTGTCCAAGATCCTAATCTCCTGTCTTACGCTCTAAGTCTTTTGCACTCCTCAATGAGGCAAAAGGGAGTTCTGCTTGCATTTGGCTATTAAAATTGGGCTTTTTAGGAATTTCTGTCTTCACCTTCATCAAGCTGAGCATAAGCCTTATTACATATGGAAGACTGCATTGATCTCATTAGCGGAACTGCTTGTCTTGGCAGTAGACAAAGATCAGTTGTCTTTGCTACTGTTACTCAATATATTAGTTGCCTTCTGAGTGACTGACTACAGGTGATCCTCTTATCTTGCATCTTGGCAGCCTCAGTCTGGGCAGCTCTCCATGGCATTGTGAATCTCTCTCTCCAAAACTATTACAGACCTTTGCAGGCAGCCTCAAAGCATACCCAAGTACACAGTGACTTGGTGATATACTGTGGCCACTTTCCTCCATAGAGCTGGGGCGATCAAAAGAGGTCCAGGAGAAGGCAAGGACAGAGTTTTATTTATTCTGGAGTCATTTAAAATCCAAATAAATATTGAATGACCTGGATCATCAATGTAGTGTCACTGAATTTGTGCAAAGAATAAGACTGAGATTAAGGAGAGGAGTTTTGTTTGTCTGCTGTCAAAATACTTTTTAAAAGATCTTGGGAAGAGGGTATAATTTTTTAAAGCTGTTCTTATACAGATCCCCCCCTCCATCTTTGTTCACATGTTCACACTGCTTTGGGTAAGATGTAGTATGTGTACTCAACTAAAGAAAGAGGGAGCTGTGATATTGCAATAAATACAACACAGAGGAGTCCAGTAATGCTTTGTAACTACAGTGCTGATTTTTTTTTAAATCACAGCAGTAGGGCAAGTGCTCTACAGATATCAATAGTTGCACCAGAGCTGACCTATGTTGCACAGAATGAATGAGCTTTGACTATAGGAACACAGATAGGCAACCCTGCTGACTCCTGCTGAATAAACCTTTTGTAAAGCTGGCAAACAACATCCTTCCAGGGCTCTTGGACTTGTGGCTTCATCTAGTCTGGGACTCCTCAGTGTTTTACTCTTTATAACAGCATCATACTTTCTGATACTGTGAAACACGGGAGATATTTCTGATGTTCACATTGCAAGTTTCACTCACAGCGTACTGATTTGGTGGTGTTTGACAAAGCCTTTGCTTTAATTCAGGGGCTAGTTCTGTGATAACAAGGACATAGATGGAAAACCATGAGACATTAAATCTCTTTTTTTCTTGTTGTGGGCCAAAGCAAAATGCCAACAGGTGTTATACAGCCCCACAATCCAATAATTAGTTCACCACAGCAGGTGTATCTGACCACAAAAGCTGTTCTTTGAAAATGAGATCTTTTCTTTTGGGAGAATTGTAATGCCTATCCTCCAGGCATGGGAAGTTAGGTTGCAATGAGGTTTAAGTGGATTGACACATCTTCTACTGCAGATGTCTCCTAGAGTCTGAGCTATGCTGCCCTACACCATGCCTGTGCTACTTGAGAAGTACAGGGGTGTTTTTTTGGGTGTCTTTGGAACTGCAAGGCCAGGCAAAAAAGCTGTGCCAAAAATGATAGACTGAGAACTGTTAAAGTACAGCAATTCAGCAGTCAAAACTTCCTTTATTTAAATCCCCAAACACCACTTAGTTATGTAATAATCTCAGTTCTTTCATGCTTCACAAGCTTGCCTTAAATTGTCTGGAGCAGCTCCTCAGCTGACACACAGTTCCAGCTTGCAGAAGGCAGTAGAACTGGGACAGTTCCCACCAGCTGCCACTCTGCCTCAACTGCAATTGCATTTTGCACACAAAAGATGACAATAATCTACCAAAAAAACCCCACCCTCCTCTCAGTTTGAATTATCATCTGCAAGAAAAGATTCCAGTGTTTCAGCTTCCATGGAAAATCAATACGGTCTTATCTTTATTTTATTACTTGAAAAAAAAAATACTTGGAATGACAGTATTAGGTAGCACTGTGAAAAACAACTAAATATAGCAGTAGATCATAGTGGGTGTGAATGGAAAACAAAGGAGTCAGGAGCAGAGCTCCTGCTGCTGTTACGTCACTATAACACCCATAATTATGTTATTATGTACACTGCCCACTTCAACTATATCTGGACATCACTTACCATGATAAAAATCTGATTAATAACATGACATATAATCTTGGTTTCTTTGATGAGCATTAACTTCTGTCTTCTATATTCTTTTTCAAACAGACAGGATATTTGTTTTGCCTCCTTTCTATGGGGAGTTTGGAAGAGTGAACATACAGGAAAAATTAAAAAGGATGATTTAAAGTCTCTTTTTGCTGGACTCATTTTATCTTGGCATAAAAACATGTTAAGCCACTTCTAAGGTGCTGCTGTGCATAAATTCCCCTTCTCAAAAACACCTATCTTTTTTAAATACTATTAGCTACGTACAGAAATTCATCCGGATTTAGGGCATGCTTAGCTATCCAACTGCTATACCTTTTTATCCTGAGCACCATAACTTTCAGACTTAAAGTGGCCTCCTATGAGGGGTAAGTTGGTGGGTGACTCAGGTGAGCAGTGGCTCGGTGCAACATGAACCGCATGGGTTTTGTGCTGGAGGAGATCCGCAAGGACACCCAGTGCCAGCAGTGGGGTGGCCATCACTGCTTCCCAGAACCAGAGAAGATCCCTTGGGTATTTCTCACAGCCTTTTTCATTGTTTGTGCCTCAAAAAGCAGTACTGCAAATTTCTACAACCAGGCCAATGTTTGGACAAAGTGAAGTGTTTTAAAGGCTCTCAGCATTTTTTTTTTTTTGTTAATCTAGAAAGTGAGAGGAGAAAAAAAGAAACAGCCAAGACGAAAAAAGAAAAAAAAGAAAAGCAGTACCCTCTAAGATGAAAGAATTTTTTTTCCTTTAGCTAAATTAATACTGAAAAAAATATATATCCTATTACGTCTTCAGTCCTTGAGGTTATCCTACCTGGCTCATTTTACAGTTCAGCAGGAAAACCCCTCAAGATATTTCTAAGACAACTGTTAAATGTCTGAGTTTAATCTACAATAGAGGAAATCTCTATTGCCAAAAGCTTGTTCTCAGAATTCCACCTTAAAACAGTTTTAGTACCACCAGACCAGAAGGATTTGATGCCAAAGAGCTGTTCTGTCCTATTGAAAGCAGAGAATGGCTTCCTCTGCAATATGTACAAAGAGCAAGGAAATTTACTCAATTAATGTGAAACACAAAATGGCATCTGCCATCTGGAGATGCACACAAAAGCCACGGGCAGTCAAACACTTCTTAAGACTTTGGCATGTAAAATTAACATATTTTAAGACTTAAAGGGACATGTGAACTCCTTGTACACAAGGATTTCATGTTTCTCATGGCTAAATAAAATACACAATAGAATATTTGCAGTGTAATGTCCCAGACAAAGTCGTGCTAACCACCCACAAAAATTTGCCTGACATCAAGGCTACCATGTATATACTGCTGTGTGGGAATTGAGTATTTATTTAAATATGCATTTTTAAACCATGGACAGAAATACACTTTCACTAAACTTCAGAACTACCATAAAGTATGGTCTCTTACTAGACCTGTGTAAAAGTCTTGTTTCTTCTTTTGTGTGACACTGTGCAAACACTGGATTTGTTTTTCATTGCAAAAACAGAGGGATGCTGACTAGTCAAGTTGAGTGCAGACTCAAAATGTGGAGAAAGGGCTTGCTTTACTCCAAGCATTTTAAAATATTCTTTTCTTGAATGAAATGAAGAAAGTTCAGCTCCAGTGTCTGTTTCCTTTTGTGTATTAAAAAATCCATACTGGTTTAAAAAAAAAAAAACATGACATATGGTATCTAAGTGGTCACCACCATAAATTATTCAACCTCTTCTCACTCCACAAATGTAAATCTAACAAAAAGCTAAACCTGAGGCCTCTCCAGCTATCTCATGGTCACATATCCTCGGTGGTGTCTTTAGTACATATTTGACCACACTGGTTTGGTCACTGCACCCAAAATTTTCACCCAGATATCCACTGTGGTATACAAATTCACCTGCTTTTTACTCTACTTGCATCCTCCATTTTGACACTTCTCAGGATCACCCGAGCTAAGCCTCCCTATATTTTAAGGTACTGCCTTTTCACCCTGCCTGTTAGGTGACAACACAGCACTGGTTTCACAAACTCTGGTTTATGCATTATGCTGGAGAAGAACTGACAAAAGCAGAGAAGAGGGGAGAAATCAAATCCATTCCTGCTTAAGACTGCAGTTCAGCTGCAATCTCCTATGCAGTGTTGTTCAGGACAATTAGGATACATGTGTAAGTCTGCCATGTCTGTCTTGCAAAAACAACCTTAACTCAGGTACCTCCAACTTTGCGGTCTTTTTCTAACTTTCTTTAGCAAATACTCTCTTTTTTTTTTAAAAAAAAAAAAAGGATGAAAGTGAACATTTCAGAATGCACCAGAAAGTTGGTTCACGGCCAAGGACATGAAACCTGCAAGTACTTACTCATGTGAATTGTGATAAAGTAGCCAGTGCAATACAATGAGATGGTACACAGAGCATGTATTTAGATGTGTAGGAAAAGGGCAACAATAAGCTTAAGAGATCTAGAGTATTAATAAAGAAATGGCAGGTGAAAAGCACTGACTCTGTTACTCACTTTGAAAATCTCCTGTTTTACTATATTGACAAAGATTTGGTTCTTAAGGATTTATTTTACTGATTTTTTTTTTTAGTCAAAGCACTTTCAGAAACCAGCTAAAAAAATAATACAAAGCATAAGACAAAAAAATACAGTACAAATATCCACATGGCCTATACATTTTGTGCCATGTTTTTATAGGGAAAAAAAAAAAAAGATATCAAACTGTACACTGAGCCAGAAAAAGAGGGTTGAAAACGCACAAAAGCAACATTTAAATTTGTTGATTTGTGCTTGCATTTCTGAGTGTGTGTGTGAGAGGAGAAACAGAGACAGAAAGAGAGGGAAGAAAATGACTCACGCCTGACAACGCTACCATGTAAATGGTCATAGTTGTGGGCGTCCCTGGGGGAATTTGTAATACCACAGCAAAAATCCAGCTAGCCTGTAATTACGGTGCCGGCAGAGAGTCCCTCCAGCATGAGCCATAATGTCTGACTACAGCTGGTGGGAGCACTCTGGCTGTGTCCTCGCACCGGGAGCATCCTGGGCTCTGGGGACCGGGTGGCTAGTGTGGGGCAAAGCTACCAGGATAGCCCCAAACTTGCAGGCAGACAGACATCTCCCAAAAACTACTTCCCACATAGCAATGCAAAAGGAAGTGTGCTTTCAAGCACAACTCCCCTCTTGCACATGTGGGCACATTTCATGTGTGATCCCCAGCCATCCTCTCCTATAGCAGAATCCCATCTTGCAAAAGAAACGCTCACCATCACTCATGTGAAGGACTCTGTGTTAAAAATAAAAAGACAGTCCTCAGCAAAATCAAGAACGGTTCCTGGGTAAGGACTGCGAACCCATGCCAGTGACAGACTTGAAGTGCAATATGACAGAGATGCTGCTGTAACAGGACAGCTGAGGGATGAGCTGGAGTTTCCAGGCATGTCACAGGGATGACATCCCGCGGCTCCAGAGGCTGGGGCTGCTGAACCTGCTGCTGGCCAATCCTTGGAGTGTCACTTACACAAGCTCCAAAGTAATCTTCTGGCCCACCCTTCAGGAAAAAGATAAGATGTCATGATCAGCTAATAGGAAATGACAAGAAGAGATAAAATGTTGGGGAGGGAGGGAAGGTTTCGGATTGAAAAGGCATTATTCTTTAATGCCAACCCCACTAACAACAGAGCTGAGTTAATTAATGGGCTATTTGAGCACTTTCATCTATTTTCCCATATAGCATTAATTTTTCTACAGATACATATAACACAATTAACCTATAGCTTTTTAAACAATCATACATGGCAATCCTTTCAAACTGGTGGGGAAAACATTGCACTTTTACAGAAAAAAAGGGATTTAATTAGGGAAAAAGATTGTGAAGAGTCTTTGTTCATCTACTCTTCCAGCCATTGCCTTCCATCTGGCATGGGAACCTATTACTAAGACATATGAGCATCTTCCATAAAAAAAAATAAAAACCAAAAAAACCAACAAAAAACTCCCAACACAAAACAAACAAACAAAAAAACCCCAAAAAACCAACCAAACAAAAAACCAAACAAAAAAATCCAACAACCAAATACACAATCCCCCCAAGTTTCTGGCTTTCCTCCCTCTTCAGAGTAGAAAATCCTATCTGTCAGGCTTAGTTCACTTGCAATTAAGAAACCTCCCTCACTCCCTAATGAAATGTTAGCGCGTCACTTGACAAAGTCTCATTGAGAATAGAGAGAGAGGTTTAGGCTGTAAAACGCTTGTAAAGTTTCTCCCCAAGTGCTGCTCCAACGGCACCTCTAACGGAGGGGGCTGCATCCTACCCCCTGCAACCACCCCGCTGCACATGCACAAAGCCTCTGGTACCCAGTCAACTCGGCAAACTTCAACAAAAAACTAATCAGAAGTGCCAGGCTTTTAAGATCATAGCCGTGCTGTGATGTTAATCAGTTCAGTGGGGGAAGAAACGTCTCTGGTGGGTACAAAGCCGAGGACAAGGGGTTGCGATCTCTGTGCGGCAGCAGTACGAATGACAAATAACAGTAGCGAACTGCTGCCTTCGGTGGAGAATCAAGCGCATACGACAGACACAAAAAGGAGCTGTAAAGAATTCAGAGTCTAAACAAGCCACAATATGTTTTGAAGCTTTCGCCAGAAAGTACAAAAACCTGTAGTCAGTGTAGCTAGGCATTTAATAACAAGTGTGGTTTCTTCTGCTCAACATATTTGACCGATGTATTTGTTTGTAGAGATGAGCATAGTAACACAATCTGTTCTTTAATATCACAGGCAAAGAAAAACCACTACTCACTAGCTACAACAGTTTACAATCTTTGTGAGAAAGATGCAAATATACGTTTATGTTTTTATTCTAAATATCCAAATTGAGCCTGAACCCGAAAACCCTTCTTCCCTCCAATAATTCTTGTCTGCAGTAATAATACTAATAAAAAGCAACTACTGATGTAAGAAAAGAAAAGAAGGTGAGGTTCAGATTCCCTGTCAAGGCTTATAATGGTTATTTTTTACTTGTATGTGCTTTATCAGAGAAACAAGACATTCTGCCCCATCTATGATTTTGACAGTTATCTATGGAAAATGCAGACTTTAAAAACTCTTAAGAATAATTATTAGAATTCATAGCCAAAAGAACATACATCAGGCTTGATTAGTTCCATGAAAAAGCAACCTTAAATTGGTAGTTTAAAAACAGGAAAATTAGCAGTATGATTAAGTATGACTGGCTAATAAAAAGAATTTTGCTACAACAGATTAAGGTTCAGATCAAGGTCATAAAAGGAACTGATTGAGGAAAACTGTAATTTTTGCTGGGACCCAGTAACTGTTTTAGCAATGTTTGTTTCCTCTGAATCACAGTCTTCTAATGAGAAATTACACTATTGGGGTTAATAAAGACTTGCTTGGCACGCTAGTTTCCTCAAAATTTCATTTACAACTTTGTGGTAAGAAAAATTCCTTGTATGCAAGTAGACAGAAAGTGATATAATATAACTAAGGAAAGTAACCTCTAATAAAATGCAAGATGAATTTGTGACATAGTTCCAGTTCTCATGTTCATTGTAAATTTTCTCTACAAAAAAAAAAAAAAAAAAAAAAATTTGCAAGTGACCCAAAGCCTTTTTTGTTCTCATTTCTTCCAAAATAAACAGTTTCCACTCACAGCACCACAGCCCTCCATTAGCAGAGGCTATGCAGAGAAGTGCTCACCATCAGGATCTGAGATTTGTCTTTCTGCCAGCTTTGCCCCCTCTTGTCTGTGAGTAACTTCCAGGAGGGTATGTCTCAGTCCCTCCTTCTGTCCTGATGGGTGAAGAGCTGAGTAAAGACCTTCGATTCATAGGCATGGTCTGAAATTCAGTGTTCCCAAGGAAAAGATTTACACGGTGACTTTACCCAGGCAGAAGCTTCCTGCGTGCAGGCACTAGAGGTCCTATGCTGTAAATCAGATATAGGCTGCTATGGGCGCAGCTAACCTCAAGAATTTCAGACCAGAACCAATCTTTTGCATGCAATTCCCCTCTGAAAACAGCTTTATTTTCTTGTCATCTCACTTGAAGGGAGATGGGCTGATTGCTGAGGAGGCCAAAGAGCTGACATGTGAGTGTTACCATGGCCTCACATTTTCATTTTGTCCTGAATGGTGTATAAGAGAAAGAGGGAGAGACCACAGAATTTTGGTGGTTATCCTCCACCTTGTACTCCCAGACCCAGGAGATCTCAGTGCTACCAAGCTGCATGGCAGCCGTGCATCCAACTGCCCTCCAGAGTGATTTCACTTGGAGTGTGCAATTCTAGACTCACAAGTGGGCTCTGCAGGGAGAATCAGCTGTCCAGTAACAAGAATTTTAGCATCAGTGAAACTGTTCAGCAATATCCTCTGCATCTTGGGTGCAACACTCCAGTGAAATAAATCATCATGTCTATAAGTTGGCATCTTGAGGGGGTTGGGATTGTACTCTTTGGGTTTTTTTCCCTCCTGAGCTGGTATTTTGCACAAGAGGGAGCTGGCAAGTCTGGCTTGTGATGGGAGCTGTTGCAGCCCTCCTGAGCATTGGGTTGCTGCTCAGTGGCATAAGCTATTGTTGTTGCTGTAACTATCACCAGGCCTGATCAGGGTCAGCAAGCCAACATGAGAGCTGTTGTATAACCCAGCAGTAAAAAGACAGTCCTTGTCCCAGAACACACTCAGGCTGGTTTTCTGACAAGCTGTAACAGGTTCCGCGGCGGCACCTTTTCTGTTGCTAAATAAAGAACTTCTGTCTTGCAGAGCCTAAACCCATTGCTGAAAGATTGAAATGAAAACGAACTAATAGGACAAAAGGCCTGTGTATGGGGTTTTTTTTAACATTTATTTGTTTTGATCTCAGTTGCAAGTAATTCACATGGAGTGAAGAGTGTTGACATGCAGAAGAAAATAAGCGTTCAGTTTTAGAAAGGACAACTGCTTCAGACCAAAAGAGATGCAAAAACTCATAATCATTCAGGTAAGATTACTGGGCCAGAAATCACATTTTTATTAGTACATAAAATACATGTCACTCTACAGTGAGCATCTTTACCATAGAGTGAAGTAACCCTCCAGCAGCAAAGTCAATATTTAAGTCAATATCTCTGGTAAGGAAAATACCTTACTCATTGATATAGATTGGGGTTTTTTTCCTTATGAATCTCTCAGGAGGTAAACAGCATATTTCTGTTGTAAAAACAACTAAACAGGATTGCCAAACAGGTCTAATCTTTCCAAGAATTCAATAGTACAATGCTCTGAAATTATTAATGTTCCTATAAATGTCATTTAACCTTTATGTCAGGGATGTATTTCCTTTTCAGAAAAAGGCACCTACACTATTTTGGGCCTGATGCTGCTGAGTGTGAACACAGTAACTTCAGCGGGAGCTCAGGGCACTGTGGGATGATTTTTTACTTATGTAGGTACCTAATGATTCAGCTACTCAAGGCTAAAATCCATAAGAGATATTAGTGTCTTTATGTTCATTGCTGTAACAACCTCCATCCACTTCAGCAAAGCTCTGCAGCATTTCAGAAAGGTTCACAGACTGCCAGGACCAGAAAGATGGTCAGTGCAGAGAGTATGCCCCATGACCTGGGCAAATGGACTCCAGGGCCTTCCTCCCTGGCCCAGTGGTGTGCTTTGCATAACAGAGCCATTATAGATCAGTAACGTATACAGTCCTGGAAGCAGAGTGTTACTCCCTCCCAGTTTCTTGATTTAGTCACTTTTTCCCAAGTCAAGCTTATTTGTTTCTTCTCCTTTTGACCCTGTGATAGTTTGGTTCCTTACTGCAATAGGAAAACAAGCAATGAAAGAAAGAAACAAACAAAAAAACCCACACCAAACCAAAACAAAGGAGATGTAGCAATGATCCCATCCCACAGCCTGGTGGCCAACACACTTTCTTTAGAGAGAAGAGAGACATGACTTTGCACAGCTTTTGAACGAGGGAAGAGTTAAATGCAGATTTTCCACCTCTAGGGGAGACACCTAACTTGTGGGCTTTTCTATGAAACATGGGAACTGACACCACCATGAGGACATCTTGCAAAGGAAACAGGTCTGGGCACAGTTTTGTTGGAGCTCATAAGCATCGGTAAAGCCTGTGTGCTGTCTCCTGAACAGCACAGGCTCTCTAGGTGCCCCTGTGCACACCTGCTTGCTGAGGGATGGCTCTGGCAAGCACAGAAACAGCACCATAGCACCTCAGAAGCTTGTCTCTTGAGCTGTATGATCTACAACAGCAGTTTTGTATATAGACACCTAATGTCAGCCAGTTGTTTAGGCTCCTAAAACCATTGGCCTATTCAGGTCCTTACAGAACACCCAGGAACCTGCTATTAAAAAGAAAGTATTATTAAAAATAACAGCACAACACTTTCAAATGTGTTGAAATGCTATTAGATGCCCCTCTGCCCCTGAAAAAAATTGTCCTTCAATGACTTGCAGGACTGAGTCCTTAGGGGTGTATCAGATGTATCCTTCAGATAATGGGAATAACTCTGTTAGAAAAGATTGGTTCTTAAAAGTGTTGCTATATA
This sequence comes from Neodrepanis coruscans, assembly GCA_013400695.1. Taxonomy (NCBI): domain Eukaryota; kingdom Metazoa; phylum Chordata; class Aves; order Passeriformes; family Philepittidae; genus Neodrepanis; species Neodrepanis coruscans. Next base: position 24,803 of record VYZS01074215.1, read on the forward strand.
ATATAAAAAATAAATTAACTCAGATTACAAAAAAAAATCAAATTTCATTTTACCAGGTTATAATCCCTTTACAAAAATATCTTCTTCTTTCTTAAAAACACAGACCAAACAAAAGAACATAAGTCTATAAAATTAAGTTGCATTTCCAGCTTTGATTTTTCAACAGGATCGAGTACAGTTTTAAACTATCAAATGTGCTTCCTTTTCTCCTTCTTTATAATTTTAAACTTCTTAAGACTTTCAACACAAGTACTAGAACAGGGCAACACAAAGTATGTTTTAAATGTGTTTTTAACCCCTTCACATGGAGGTTGTTCAGATCTTTGAACCACAATAGGGTGGTGTTGACTGAAATCTGTCCCTCTCTGGCAGCTCTTCTGATATGATTAATAGAAAGCAATCTGCATCAGGATTAGTTTTCGTATGAGAAAGAGTGTGCATCCCTAAGGTTTTTACTCAAAAAGAACAACTGGAAAGCTTCCCAAATTTTGTTTTTAAACTCTTGTCCAGCATCCCTTTGGCCCACACTGCAAGGCATACTTTAGACAAAAGAGAAGGAAAACTATTCAGCAAGCTAAGGAGTGATTGATTTACTGAAACCCATACTGAACATAAACCCATATAAGAGGAACAGATCACAGCTGAAGCTAAAATCAGCTTCCACCACACAGCCTTTCCTGTAAAACAATATGAATCAGAACTTGCAGTTGCCAGAGTTTTGCATTTGACTTCTCAACAGACTCAGAGCTGCGTGTGACACCAGTAGAATTCAATGCCGACAGAGAGCAGAGAAGTTTTTGACTCATTAGAGGCAGATTCTTCCTCAGTAGGGTTGATGTGACAAATGATCACTACTTCCAGAGTCTATGGTTTGCTGTGAATTAACATACCAAGGGAATTCCCAGTGGTGTGCACAAATACAGGGCTAGAGAACAGCTGATGCAAACTGGAATGACTCTGATGGCTCTGACTGACATCTGACATTCACTTTCAATTTCTGACCGGAGAATGAAGAGGAAGAGTGGCATTACAAGTTTAAAGAGGGATGAAAGGGAACTGGTGATATGTCTGCTACCAGAGAAACAGCAGTGCTACCTCTATTGTCACAGAAGGATTCTTCTAGGAATCTGGGAGAGAGGCATAAATATGGAGCTTGGTACTGTTTCTGGAAATGTGTTTGTCCTGATAATTCCTGGTGAACCCAGGTACCCAGGGACACGTGAGGCTGGGAGCAACAAGAAGGTGGCAGCTTCTTGGATAAGAATTTCCTCGTGGGGTGAAGTGGATGAAAATGTTTTCCTTTTCAACCTTCCCACCAACTCAGTGGAAGGAGGAGCAGGTTATATAAGAGCAAGGCCCTGTGTGAGAAACACATCACAGTAGCTTGCACCGGAGGCAGACTGTGTAACTCTTCCCTATCCTTTCCAAGGGACTTGCAGGGTATTAGGGGAGCTCCCCTTAATTTCTGTAAGTTCTGTTCTACAGCCTCATTTATATCAGGGTGCTCCTTCATAGCTGACAGTCAGGAAGTCCTGATGAGTCAGGACTCTGTCATTCATGTCCTGCAATGTTGAGCTCGGAAAGGCACAAATGGTTAATCTTAAAAGCAACCTGGCAGAAAAGGGGTTTGGGAACCAGTTCACCAAATTTACACAGTGGTATTTAAACTGAGCAGGACATTAGCCGATACTCAGTGGGCAAACTTAACAGCCAACATCACTCTATCAGCCTTTTCCCATGAAAAACCTGCACCCTAGGTGCTACCAAGTGCTAATTTGTTAAGAAAGCCTTAATTGAGTGACAGTTAATTATTGACAGATTTCAACTACTTTATCTCTCAATCAAAACCTGGCTCTGTCCCAGGCAGCAAGCAATTTACAGCCACAAAGGTAAATCTGGCCACGTGCAAGCTTTTTATGCTGAAGCCTGATAGCTCTCCATCCCCCACCCCAAGTTTCTCCTAAAATTTCTCCCTGAAGGACCCGATGATTCCCTGATCACCAGCCCACGTCAAGATGGTTACCCTGCTTAACCCCACTTGGCACAGAGTGGGAATTATCAAGGGGACATCCATCTGGAGCTGCCTGAGATAAGAGGTGTCCAGTGTTAATAAACAGGCTTCCTCTACACCTCAGCAGGGCCTTCCTTTTCTAAACAGTCTTCCTTTAATGTTGCAAAATAGTTTTTTCCATTTACTCAACAATCATGCTTTTGCCGGTGGGGGAGGGCCCAGGGAAAGAGTGAAGGGTGGGAGGAGAGGGAGAGTGAAGGGTGGGAGGAGAAGGGAGAGGGAGAGGGAGAGAGAGGAGAGGAGAGGAGGGGAGGACTCAGAAAAGATAGAGGAGATGACAGGAAAGGAAAGGAAAGG
>VYZS01074222.1:8331-23065 GCA_013400695.1 Neodrepanis coruscans
GAAAAGCCCTTGGCTCTATGTAAGTGATGCTCAGCGATAACAAAAACATCTCTATTTTCAACCCTGTGCTCAGCACAAATCCAAAACATAGCCCTGTACCAGCCACTTTGAAAAGAATTAACTCCACCCCAGCCAAAACCCGCACACCAACCTAACCCTCCTCCTGCTCAGCTTCATGCTGTTACCTCAAGTCCTGTCACTGGCCACGGGAATGAAGAGATTGGTGCCTGCCCCTCCTCTTTCCATCATGAGGAACTGATGACAATGAGTTCTCACCTCAGTCTCCTTTTCTCTAGGCAGAGCAAACCAAGTGACCTCAGCTGCTTTTCTGGAGGCTTCCCCTCAAGGCCTTTCACCATCTTCATGGCCTTCCTTTGGGTATCTTCTAATAACTTAATGTCCTTTTTGTGTTGTGATACCCAAAACTGCCAACAGTACGTGAAGTGAGGCCGCACCAGCACAAAGCAGAGTGGAACAATCACCTTCCTCTGCTCTGTGTTGGTGCTTTCTGAGGCCTGGACCCTGCAGAGCCTGGGTTCTGGAGCTCTGTGCTTCACTCCTGGGTTGGAGGGCAGGTGGAGAGGGAGTGTGACCCTCCTGGAGGAGCAGTCACCTCCCCCGGGCTCTGGCCTGCACTGCAGTGTGCTAGCTGGGCAGGGAGGAGCATGAGCAGGGGTGTCCAGCAGAGAGGAGCTCGGATGCAGACGCGTCTGAGCACCTGCTGCTGCACAGGCACAGCTTCATGAGGGAAGGTCAAGGGAGGCTGAGTGGAACTGATGTCAGAGATGTCCCTAAGACCATGTGTGTGTCTGCATCAAAAGAGGCCGTGGGCACACTTCCCACCCATGGCAGCCAATGTACAGGGCACATTTAACTTTTCAACCATGGAGGTCTCATGCTGTGTGCCAAGCCTCATGCAGTCTGCCAAGGAGGGACAAGATGCTATGAGTATCCGTGGGAATATATGGCTACTTTAGCATCTCTAGTGTTTGTGTAGCAAGTACACCACATCTTTTTACCTTATTGGGGCTCATGGAATTAATGTGTCTCAACCTAGGAGCTCAGAGCAGCAGGCACAAGGGGCTTCCACAAGAGGTCTTTTCCAGAGAGTGGCTGGCTTGCTAGCAGACAGGATTTTTGACATGGATACTGAGGAACACATTGAATGCCACTAACTTCGTAGTTGGGTGTGCAAGCTGTAGTTCAAGCTGCAGGTTGGGCTCTGGATGACCCTTTGCATAACAAAGGATCTGGGGACCTGAGGCCTAGCCAGGGGACAGGACACTCAGAGACACAGCAGGAGCTGATGCCCCCCCCAGACTTTTCCGAACTTTGGTAGTGAGGGTATAAAAGCCCAGGAATTCCTTTGTTCAGGGTCCCTCCTCAGAGGCACCAGTTCAAGCTGTTATTTTGTTATTCTGTTATTGCACCAAGATTAAATTATTTTAAGGATCAAGACATCTGAGGGTCTGGTGTGGGAAACCTGATTTGAGCCAGTAAGGAAACCTGGTCTGTTTGAGTGTGGTATGTGTAGCCGTGAAGGTGCCTTGGTCCCGGGTCCCAGGTGGTGTGAGAGTGTCTGCCACAGTGGCTCCTGGATGGTTGGACAGGGAAGTTTCCCTAACAGGGAAAAGCCCGACAGCACACAGTTTACAGGCAGTTTCCAAACAGCAGGTTCTCCAGAGTTTTTTCCTCATACAATTAGTAGAGATACCAACAGAACTGGTTGGGAATTGGGCCTGCAGGACATTGCAGTGAACACCATGATGAGATTGGGTTGTGAGACAGCTGCCATCACCAAGAACCAGAGATTGGGAAATCGTGGAGTGAAAGTTGCTGTGCCTCTTTTTATCAGCTCCTTGTACACAAGGACAGTGACACATTGTTTCCTAGTGTGTATTATTTTTCATATTCTTTTCCTGTTGTCATATGCATGCGGTAATGCTACTTCATAAAAGGTGAGCAAGGGTAACCAGTGACAGGACACAACTAGGAAAGCATGAAGCACCAGGGACAAACTTCATATTCATGTTCATAACCTTTTTTTTTACTTTTATTTTTTCTTCCATTTCTACCATAGCCAATAACCCCTTTAAGAAAAGCAGGAAGACTGTCAATTTTATCCAAATTCCTTGAGTATAATCTTGCTTTGTGTTTGAATATTAGATTGGTTAAACAAACCTTGTTGGTATTGAATGTCTTCTTATTGTATGTGGAGAAGATAGTCTTGGTAGCAGAGCAGAACCATGGCATAAAAATGATGTGTCTTTGTTTGTCCTACATATATCTCATAATGATGATTACTCTGTTTTCCTTTTGCCTGCTAATCCCCCTCACTTAGAGAAGTACATTTAAGGCCATGCAGCTTTAACATCTGCCGTTTTCTTGAAAGCTTTATATGTTTGAATGTCGTATCTGTCCTACCAGATCTCCTTGGATGGATAAGGATAGACAATATTTGATCCCTCACTGGCAGGTTGATGCATGTAAGAATGAAGTGACTGAAGTCTGATACTGCAAGTAAAGGATGAGGTGAGAAGAGCTCACCTCACCTTACCAATCCTAATATGTTAGCTTATCTCTGGAACAAACCAAGGATGTGCTGCAGCTTCTACAGTACTGTTGATCTCAGGAAGCCTCTGCAGCCCCTCCTTCCACAGGAACTATTTTGTGATTTTCTCTGCACCTGCAGTTTTGCAGATGAACAGCTCAGCCAGGAGAATAACAACAGAAATCTACATAATAATTATTATTGTTTTTGGCTACTTTGATTGCACTGAGACAAAGCTTTACAAAATAATTGCACCAATCAATCCTTGGTAGATGCAAGGGAAAATCCCTGAGATGGTGTGTGATAAGAACATTAGGGGAAGAATCTGTAATTCTCTTAAGCTAGTAGAGTTCTAAGGAGCACACCGTGTTAAAATGCTTGACTTCATGTCTGGTTATACCAGATGGCTTCCATCAAGAGCCAGATGTTTTCCCCAGTCTTCCTCTCAAAAAGGACATCAGAATTTAACCACACCTTCGTATTTGAATACATGGCATGAACAAAAGCATATGGTGTAGATATCAGCTTCATGTAACTGTTGAGTGCAAGCACTGGGGTAGTAGATACAGCCTTACAGGAAAGTGTTTCTTGAAGGTGATAGATTTTTAAAAATACATGTATTGTAAAAATGCAGCTGGCTTCCAAGAAGATAAAGGAGATAATCTGCAGTATATTAATTTAAGGTTGAAACATGCTGAGCTAAAACTTCTTTTAAAATAAAATATGTTACCCTGCTTTGTGTGCTCTAGCTTAAATGAAAATTAAAAATGCATTATATAACGCCTCTTAAAGGTGACTTGGCTGAGTGTTTTTCTATTCATACTGATGACTGATGTTGTAAGCCTCTCACAGCAAACCTAATCCTCACTAATATCTGTTCCATAGTAATTTTTGGGAGTGTGTAGAGCACAAGGTGGTCAGCCTCCCAGAATGTGTAAATGGCTTAAGTAAATCTACAAGTGGGCGGGAGCAACAAAGCACACGCTAGATACGTCACCGCTCCCGGGAGAGCTGTGGGGTGGTTTGCAGACAGGACGTGATAGCAGCTCACTAGTGATCCACGGACCCTGCTCCAGCCTGAGGCCCAGGCATGCAGCTGCAGTGTAGGGTGTCTGGGCAAAGTCACTCTCGGCTTTCCCCGTGGCTGGGGATTTGAATGACCCAGCCATCCTGGTGCTAGACAGCCCCATTGCCAATTGTGTGATGTAATGTTATAATGAGAGCTGTTGCTGAACTACTCAGAAGCGATGCAGGAGTTGTTCAGGAGTCACAGACTGTGCAGTCCCTAAGGCAGGGAGTTTATAGCTATTCATATATAATTCCTCAATGCAAGAAGTCTGTGAAGTGGTATCACATTTAAATATTACAACAATATTTGGAGACATTCAAAAGGTCTCACCCCTCTCCTGTCCCCAGACACCTCATTGGAACCACTCTGATAACAGCGACAGATTTTAGTGAAATAACCTCATCCTGTTTTTAAGCATTTCCAGTAAAAGGGGAAGTTTTACTCACCTGAAGAGCTGGCAGGCCTTACTATCAGAAACTAAGGAAGCTTTTGCTCTGTGTGAGCACTCCGTGTAAAAGAGGTTTGGGCAGTTTCCATTGTGGCAATCCGTTCTTGACTCTAGACTCTTGACTGTTGACTTCTTAGCTAAGGATCTTCTGCCAGAGTTCCTACTGACTTTTACAGAAGCAACCCAGGGAATGACTTTAACACATGGAATACAATAAAATGCATATCTGAGGCTTGATCCCACTCACACTGAACTATCACAAATGCTGTGAATTGCCTTCAAAAGGAGACAATTCAAATTCTTCGCATTGCAGTAGTCAATTAGCAGGCAGTTTAAATTGTGCTGTCACCAACTTTTATATCAGCTGGTGCTTTGTGTCTGAAAATGCAATCTTCATGCTCTGTTAACAGAGGATCTTTTTTTCCCCAGAAAATATCTTTGGCAAATCTCTGTGATCCTCAGTGAAAATACAGCAGAAACTAATTTAGCTTCTTAGTTTTGGGGGCTTTTTTAGGCAATCTGAAAGAAAAGAATATAAAAAATAAACCATTTTTGAATGTTAGTGTTACATTTTCCTTGCAGTTCCTTCTCTAAGAGTGAGGTTAGTTTTGTGCTGATGGATTTGTGCAGGTGTATTTTCAACAGTGTAAATGTACATTGGCATTTTTCTGTATAGCAGCATAAAGACCTTGTCATGTGAGATCAGCTGCACAGGAGATTACCCCACATACATCTTCAGGAGTGTGGCTCGCTGCCGATAATACCCCAGCATAGACACATTCTTTTGGTCCTGCCCTTGAAAACCCTACAGGTTTTTGTCTTTACTCATAAAGTAAACCATTATTTACTTTGTTAAGGCTATTCCCACAGGGCCTTCACAGTCATGCTTCACATCTTGAAGCCCACATAATTTTGAGATGCATGACTTGGAAGCATGAATCAACACTTCTCCCTTTCCTTAGCAGGGATGCGTACAACTTAACATCCATTACCTCCTCTGCAGAAGAAGAATATGTCTAAACATTTTAATTTCAGAAGAGAAGCTGATGACAGAGTCCCCTGTGCCATCCCAACGGAAGTTTGTTCAAGCACTGGACTGGACCAGCAGCAGGCAAGATGGGGAATTTTTATATCTGAAGATGTTTGTGACTGCAGAACTTTAGAGTGGTGATTTCCAGCTTGTGCTCTGCAGGCTCTGGGGATTTGTGAGTCCGTGGATGGTGATTAAGAAATACACTTTACTGTCCAGTAATGTTGAACATGGAAACTTTCCCCCACCCCACCTCCCTTCCGTGGAAAATATATAGAGGCAAAAACCAGCTAACAGACAAAAAGCCCTGCCATAATGAAACATCTGCTCTTCTTACCAGGCTTGTCTGAAAGGTTTATTCAGACCAAGACTTTTAACTTTCCACCCTTTCTGGAAGGTCAAAATTGAAAAGAAAAAAAAAAGAAGAAGGAAAGAAAAAGAAAACTCCAAGTTTTTATCAGACCAGAACTTTGTTACAATGTCCCTGGCAGGTGGCAGGTCTGAAGTGCTCCCCCAGCCTGGGAGGACTTGCCTTTCTGCACTGTTTCCTTCCAACAGAATGGCACAGGGTGGTCTGTAAGGAGAAATGATATTGAAAATACTGAGTATGACAACTCTTACTTAAACTAGAAAAGAAAATGTCTCTTTAGAGCAATAGGGGAAAAAAGCCACTTAACTGGGAAATAAAAATCATGTTGTTTCCTCTACACAGGCAAAATGCAACAGATAAAAAACCAAATAAAAAGCCAGATAAAAACCCCAGAAAAAAACAGATAAAGAGTTCAGAAGAGGATTGAAGGTAATACTTTCCTGCTTATAGGGGATTAGGAAAAGTTCAGAAAACCAAGCAGGAATGTAGGGTGGGAAGGAAGAAGTTGTCAGTAGTGATTTTTAATCAAAGGCAATAGTCATAGCACTGCGGAGAAGATCAGCAGAATCAAAAGTGATCAATAATGGAGCTGCTGATAGAAGGATCAACAAAAAATGTTTCTTGGTCTGGTTCCTTGCTGAGGAAAGATGCACTGGAGACAGAAATCGTTAGCAGATGAGAACAGGGTGAGGCAAGCATAATTTTTTTTTATTCAAAGCAGGGATGAAAACAAATACATCTGAAGTGGAAGGGGGAAGATGGTACAACCACATAAATGATCAAAGAAGACATACCAAACACTGTGTTAATGTAAGAGAAAAGCTTGGTAGCTTCATAAACTGATCTTACAAACCATGAACTATGGCAGTAGCATTAGTTGTGAGTGTCTGAACTGGTGAAAATGGAGTTCCATACACATTACTAAGTAACCCAAAATCATACCTTGAAACATGCAGAAACAATGTGGATGTCTGCACAAACTGAGAGCTAAATGTTTTTTCCCCTTTTACTTCATCTGAAAACTTGCTGTATGGATGGTGCTGAGGCTTTTTTCCTATTATTTTAGGAATATTTTTTGGGAGAGATATTTTATATTCTTTTCTCAAGAAGGCAAAATTCAGACTCTCCCTGATCCCAATAATGGACAGTTTCAAAACAAAGGAGAGAAACTGTTAGCAATGATCCATGAAAGGGCCACCATCAGCGTGCTCTCTGCTCCAGGTACCAGCTTCTTATAGCTTTTGATGCATCACACAGGTGGAGAGGCCAGTTCTTGGCGTGCACAGTCCTAGCATATGGAATTTTTTACAAGATTAGTTCCCTGACAGAGACATTAAGAACTAAGAAGTGATACTATACTGGGGTACTCCATCACTGGTTTTAGGAGACATGTATATGTTTTATTCATCTCAGGTTGACAAAAATGTCTTAGAAATGCAGGTGAATTGGGTATGTGTCTGGGGGGCAATGTTCAGTATATAAAATGTACATTTTTGTAGGAGCAAAATCATAGTCTAGTAGAAAAACAAGCTTCAGGTGTGATAGCAGAAGCCAGAACCATTCTCATGCAAAATTCAGTTGTGGTCAAGATCTGGTAAACATTTTACTTTTCAGCTGCATACTTTGCACACTATTTGCATGACATCTCCTTTTCTCTCTTTCCCTTGTTGGCTTACTGTGCTGTTTTGGCTTGTCCCCTGCCTTTTTTTTTCTTAATTTTTCAGTCTAGTGGTGATTCACAGGAAAAAAATCCATTTAGCCAGAGAGAAGGAATTTATGACCCATTTACAAGTGAACTTCGGTATATTTTTCATAGGTCAAAGTCAAGACCTAAAGTATCTCCCAGACTGCCTGTTAAAAGCGTGCCTGTTAAAAGTTCCCAGTGACTTCTGAGGGCTCCCCTCCGGACCATCTGTGTTTACCTCACCTAGCTTGCTGTGTCATAGGTGCTATTCACTGCTCATCCAGAATATTTTCCGTTAAAAGAGCCTATATTCTTGAAGATGGACTGTGTTTCTTCTGAAAAGTTTCTAGAAGATACTGCACTGCAAGAGGAATAATGAAAAATAATGGCATTGGAGGTTCTGCTCTGCTTCCCAGAGTAAGTCTTGGTCGCTAAGCTGGGAAGCTTCTGCATTTCTGAGAGGGTAACCGCTTAACTATGATCAGGATAACAGTGTGTTTTCCTATCATTCACCACAGGATGGCAGTGCAAGATTTTAATCTTCAGCCCCTATTTCAATTGTATGTGTATGTGCCTTGTGCGTGTGACAGCACAGTTAGACAGAAAATTAAATCCAGTAGTGCTTTTTTCCATTTTGAAAACAAAGATATATGAGTTTCCTTTCAAATAGAGCTAAGCTGTGAAAACATGTGAAAATAAGAAAACGATGCTGCTGCGGCATGTGAGGTACAGCCATAAACGCCACATTTCAGAAATGCACCTCAGCTTTGTTCCTACATTGACTATGCATTTAATTAATTCACACCTTCCCCCTCAGTATAAAACCTGTACTGCAAAGATTGTTTAGATGATGTATTCTAAGTGGCTTTTGAATTCAGAGAGCTTTTTCCCTGACATTGCATCTTTGGCCTGTATGCTAAGGCACATTTCCTGCCGGTGCAGTCCCAAAGCATATCTTGAGAACATGGCTGCGAGCTGTTGCCAGAAGGTTAGTTCAGCCTTCCTCCTCTGTCTCCAGTTTCACCTTCCCATTTTCATTTGTGAGGAAAATCAGGAAATTTGGTTTATCTGAAAATGTATGTGACAAAACTAAACAGTATTTAACCTGATTAGGTCCCCACTCTGTCTTGCAGCTTGGGTGCCAGCATGGGCAAAAGGAGGGAGCAGGAGCCTGGGATTATCATTCTGGCTTCATCTGATGCCCAAGCTGGTTTGTGTGATTGCAGAACTGAAGATAGCTTTCAGGCCTGGGCTTTGCTGCTTGTTAATTCAACTGGCTTGCCATCTACAAAGACCATGCGGGTGAGCTCCAGGAGACTGAATGCCATATTGACAGTGTCATTATTTCACAGCTACTGTGATCATATGAGCACCTTGCTGGTCACAAAAAACTTTACAGTTCAACAGGAGAGTTGAAAATATGTCTGGCTCAAAAACATGATGGCACTCAATTCATAAATCCATCATCTTTAGCGTAATGCTTTGAGGGCTTTGTGAATTTTAATCCTTGTTGTTTCTTCCCTTCCACATCATCCCAGTGGCTGAGTGAGGAGGGGTGTCATGGTCTTGGTTTGAATGCAGAGAAGTAAATGCTGGGCACTCAGCTCTGAACTCCACCACTCCTGTCCTCATCAAGGAGAAACTCTGAGATGCATGACTAATGCACAGGTAATGTTCACCTGTTTGCTCAAACAGCTGTTTGTTTTTTACAGCTAGTTTGATAAACAAAAGTTAAAGGGTTCTTCAAGTGACATCTATCACTTGATTATGTCACTTTTTTTAAAGCTTATGTACATATGTTTGGTCCCAGTAGTCCAGTGACAGAAAAACAAAACATAAAGTTCAGCAGTGCTACTGGAGACGTGATAAAGACTTCACATAAATGCAGCAGAGCAGCACATACTTCTGCTTTCTCCCCTTCCCAATAAAAGGCAGTTTTATGTTTCAGAAAGTTTATGAGATGACTGACATGATGTGACACAGAACCACCCTGTATGTAGCAGGAATCTACACTGGAACACTTGACGGAGGAAAAATGCATTTTCCATAGCTAGTAGTGCACAGCAGTTTTAGCCATATTTGAGAGAAGTGCTACTCTTACACTGAGTGTTACTCTTAGACTTCAGCCTGTATCAGTTACATTTCTGAAATCTGGTATTTTTCTTTGCAGAATAACTTCAGGAACATCTCCATTTTATCTAAAGAGAAGAGTATTTTTCTTTTTTAATTTTTTTCAGGACATACCTTTCTCTCAGTTTTCTTCTTTCATAGATGGAAACAGTAATAGATAGTAAATGTGCGTGTGCAACTGCAGTAATCATTCAAGAACAAGATTTTAGCTACAGCTAATATTTTTATATGTTTCAAGATGCAGTATCCCAAAACAGAGACACTGCAAGTTCACAACTGCACGGTCCCCGAGCATATCACACAGCCTGCAAGGAATTAAAATTCACCAAACCCCTGTGGCACAGGGATGGTGATGATCTATATTTCCATAGCAGGCAGTGGCTGGGTACAGCTGCAGCTGTCGTATGAACCATGATCTGGTGTAATGTGCTGCGGGAGGAGGGGAATTAGGAGCAGAAGGGGAATGGGACAGCATCCCTGTAACCACTGTCCCTATGGGTTTATTGTCCTACAAGCCTGTGTAATAGTAGTTGTTTTTTTTTCTTCAGTACAGTTTACAATATAAATATAAAAGTGACCAGTATCATGGAGCAGGCTGCGACAGTTTTCAGGAGCACTGTTACTGTACTATTTGGCACACATGCTCATCCATGTGTATGTACTTCATGGGGCCTCTATCTGAACATTTTCCTTTGGCCAGGGCAGTTTGAGGCTGCAGAGGGGAGGGAAAGAAATGGTCAAAACCTGGATGAAAAGTGTGCTTGTGGAAGAGAGATATGGAAGAAGGAAGAAAAAGAGAGAACGACAGAAAACATGGAGGGCATAGAGACTTAAGGTACCAGCTGAGGACCTTCAGTGGTAGGAGAGCATCATGAAAGAGGAACAGTAATCAAAGACCAACAGACAAAGTGGTATTGCTTATACACAAACATGTGCTCATACATGTGTTAGAATTGACAGGAAATGGGGATTAGGAGGAAGGGGAGTATCTCACAAAGAAAAAGGCAGAATTAAGACATCTGTGGCTATCCTAGCCACAAGAAGTCCCCAAATACCTCCTGCTCTGCAATCAGTGGACATACTGTGGGAACCCTGAGGCTCCAAAGGTGTCCACAGCCACTGTCCCAGAGCATGTCTCCAAGAGCGTTCTTCATTGGGGCAGCAGAGTGGGCAGGCAGCCGGTGGCAAAGCTCTCCAGGGCTGCTGGTGAGCAGGCAGGTCGAACCACGTATCTGCGGGAGCTGGGCAGAGCTCAGAATAAACCCCAGATTTCCTGCACCTCAGCTCTATCCACGAGGCCGTTGCTTCCCCACGCAGTAATCTGACATTACAGAACGTATGGCAATGCAAAGCCACAAAGAAACTAAATTAAGAGAGTAGTAGGCGTATGACTTGCATGCAATGTTTCCCTTTCACTGCAAATTTCTCATTTACTGTTATTTTTGCATAGGCCACGTTACTGAATTCCCATAAAATGGTCTTCCACACCTCAGGCAGTTGTTAGAGCAAGAGGCAGTCACTGGACCAAGCCATGCCTGAAAATTAGAGAGACACAGACCAGACACCTGAAAAAGAACACTATGGTGCGGGAAGGGATATATGAACCACTCTGGCACAATTCAGTTGTTAGGCAAATGATTAAAGCTAAAAATGAGAAAAAAATGAACTGCTTCCCTGGTTGTATATATAAGCTGGACATTTGTAGAGAGTGAGCAAGTGGAGTGGTTATCAACAATAAAAGAGTAATAAAAAGATAAAATCTTTGCATTCCAATTAAAAGAAAAATCATTGCAACAGGATCAAATGTTTTCCCTGGCAAAAAGGCAAAGAATTTCTCTTGAGGAAAAAGACAAATGCTTACCTTCTATCTTCCTTCTATCACGTATTAACCCATAGGCCTCTGACAGCAAAAGGCAGAGAACCAGCACAGGGAATTTTATTGCAGGTGAGAAAACAATTTTTTTCCCCCTTTTTTTCTCTTTGTTGAAATTTGGAGAAAGATTGGACCAATGAATCAATGGGGTGGAGGGAAACCAGGCTATTAGGAGATTAACATCAGGGGAAACTTTCAAGCAAGATGGCTTTTCTGATGGAACTGAGTAAGAAATTAAAGAAACAAATATCGTCTTCACTTCCCCTTCCTGCCGCCCGCACATTAGCCACATCTTTGCAAAACACACCATGCAGCATGTGCTGATCCAATGGCAAGGCTCACTTCTGCGAGAAAGTTTTTTGTCACCCTGAACTTTCAAAGCTCTAAACAATGAAAAACAAGTACCAGATGAAATGATCTAATGACAAATTTGCAATATTCAGTGGTGAGGTAACATATTTAAAAATACTTGAGTCAATGAAACAAAAGTCGGTTTGCCTTTTCTGTGCTGGTTTTTTTCAAGACTGTTCGAAAGTAGCTAGAGTGATGCCTGAGGGTTAAGCACACAATTTACTGAAGACCGTTAGAGGCCACATTTTGGCTTGTCTTCTCTTTGTCAGTGCCAGGCAGGTAGATAGATAGTCAGGGACAAAGTCAGTTTCACTGATTAAACTTAAGGATCCATTGTGGCGATTGCTGCTTTTTACAAGGTCAAGAAATGTCATTGATTCAACTCCTTGGGAAGCCTGCTACCTCCTTAAATAAAATTTTAGAAATTATTTGAAAAATTTAAGCGCTTATTAATTTACCATGAAGTATAATTTTTAGATCTGATTATTGGTTGATTTTTTTCAAATCTGTTTTTAGTGGAAGAATGAGTTTTTAGTTTTGTGCATGTGAAGTGTGTAGACCAGAGAAAAGTATTTTTTTCATTACCATGGAAAATGTTGATTGGAACTGAAAAGGGAATGTCTGAAAAAAATAAGGAAACATGCCTGAAAACATAAGGGAATGCAATATTTCAGTCAGCATATTCAAGATAAAATTATTTCATTTAGATGTGGCACAGTGGTACTTAGAAAATGTAATGCAAGGACTTGGTTTCCTTTTTCTCTTCTATGGACAAGTTTCCTAAACTGGCTTCAGCTCTCACAGTTCTGGGGGAACTGATGCTGGGGACAGTTCTATGGGAGGTGTGGGCTGATGGGGAGACTTCCTTAGACAGGTGGGGACTTCTGGTTTAAAATAAGATACTGAATTCATCTTTATAGTTTTAAAGTTATCATCCCTCTGCTTAAAGATGTCAGTTTTCCAGTAGGAAATCTATTCTCTAGATTTTCTGACTAGAACTTATGTTTATCAGTCTCCTAATTCCAAAGCCTCTTCTCCAACACTTCCTTCTCTTTGACAATCCACTAATAGCTTCATTCCCTTCCCTATCATTGGCTCATCTTTCTTCTTATGTGCAAGCGTAGATCAGCTGAAACATGTACATCTCTTGTCTCCTTCCAATAGCAATTTGATGCTTCATATTAACCCTAAATTTAAAACATATTGAAGAGAAAGGTGAGAGGCTTCTCTACGTGTCATTTGTTTCAGTATAGGGAGCTAAACAGAGCTTTTTTACGTCCTCCACTTTTTTGTTTTACATACATTACAGAAAATGTTTCAACAGCATTTGATGTAACACAATTAGCCAGTGAATAAACCTTCCTGATAAATAGTCGCAGGTTTAAATCTGCAAGCAGTAAGCTGAATTATTGTCTATGCCTATTACCTATGTTGAGTATGATGTTGTGGAAGTACTTCAGCAAGTTTCTTATTCTTAGTAAATGTGTATATTTATGTGTATACATAAATATATGTGTACATAAATGTGTATATATGTGTATATATATATATGTATGTAAGTCCAGCTGTAGTTCTAGACACAGATTCCTCATACAGGTACCCAAGTGGTATCTTACACTCATGCCTTGTGGTCAATGAGTATGATGTGGCATCCTTAGTGGCAAGATGACAGTTACTTCCTCATGTCAGGGGAATACCCAGAACAACATTAATAGATGTCAGTTGTAGGAAAATGGTCTGACCCATTGAACCTTCAGGTTTTGCAGAGTAGACACTTGCTATTTATTCAAACATTTTTGATATTGCATATATTTAATTAGATATGTGTTTTAAGAAGTGGGTTTGAAGTACTGCACAAAGTATTTGTCTAAATAAGCTTAGCTGGCAGCAATTTAGGAAACCACAAAGATCCATTTTAATACAGACCAACAACTGAGCTTCTCAAGAGTACCTGCTAACCTAGGTATTTCTAACTTTGCCCTAACTTAGAGCTCTTCCAGCCTAACTTAGCTTTCTAGCTTAGGTACCTGAATGTCAACCCTCCCTCCCGCATGATTTCTTATCTTTGGTATCAAACAGGGAGCTGAACCTGGTCTTTTGTATTCTAGGTGACTACCTGAGTGATCAATCTACTGTCTAATATGGGACGATCTCTCATCTTCTCCTGTGAGGGGTGTTCCATTTAATATCAAAAATTAACAACTTATTTGAGAAGGTATTTGAACTCTGAACTCTGCTGTATTTTCCAAATAATGGGCTGAAAAGTCAGGATGTCTTCTCTCTCCCTGCTATCTTCCCTCTACTTCAATTTCTAGACCAGTGATAGTAATTTAGATGAAATGGAACATTTCCAACAGTAAAGATGGAAAGAAACCAACCCCTTGGTACCTATATCATACCAAGTCATACCACTAAGGAGAGATTTGGAAGAAAGTGTTTGGATGCAAGAACTATCTTTAGACAGATGAAAGTTTGGATACAACAGAATTTTTTTAGTTGAACTTAACACTTTCTGGGTTTAACCTTTATCTATCAGTGCCCATATAGTACCCTGACTCTTCTCCATGTGGTGAATTATGGGGAAAATGAGAGAGATTGAACCATAAGAAAACCTATTAAAATATTACCAAAAAAATGCAATACTGAGATACATATTGCAACTCTATTGACTTTACACTGTCTTTGAAAGATATTATTAAATCCACTTTCTTTAGTTCATTTTAAATGTTATATTTCCTGGTTATTTCTGTTAACTGTGTTGCCCTAATTTTGCTTTTAAAATACTGAAATAAATATTAAAAGGTTAAGGTTTCTTTTTTCTGCCTTCCTACCCCCAACCTCCTCTGGTCTAGCCTAAATGCCAGCAGGAGAAAATGCATTCTCAGACTTAACTCAGCCATTAGCTCTAAATATTCTGTACTAAATTAAGTACAGAAACAGATACATGGTACTCTGGAAATATGTCTTTAACCAACAGAATTGTGATAGCTCAGGAAACTGTGCTGACAGTCAGCAAAAGCTCTATCCTGATGAGTAATGGGGGAGATTTGTCATTGTCTTCTCATACCCAAGTATTTACAGATGAACTCTACTTTCAGAACCAATTAGGCATCATATACTTTTGCACATAGGCACATTTTCCTGAACAATATGGGAAGGACAAACTTTTGAATTAAAAAAAAAAAAAAGAGAAATTCAGATCAACAATGCTTATTTTAATCCTGCTTT
>VYZS01074222.1:30982-78527 GCA_013400695.1 Neodrepanis coruscans
TTAATTGCCCTTTCCTTTAAGCCCAGGAGAGGCAAAAAAAAAATTTTTGTAAAAAAAAAAAAAAAAAAAAAAAGAAGTCAAAGCCCACAGTACATTTAAGCACTCCAACAATGCTAGGAAATTGAGATGCCTATTCTAGAGTGTTAATATCTCATATTTCTTCTCGCCAGCTTCCACACACAGAATGGGCACACACACCATGCTCCTTTTGGAGTTCCTCTGTCCTTTTTGCTGGAGAGGCCCCGTCCCTCAAGACAGGGCAACATCAGGGCTTTTCTCCTGGGTCTGTCTGCACAGATTGACCTGCTGCCTTGCTCCTTTCCTATTTGTCTCATCATCAGGAAACAAATTGCCTTCTCCTCTTCTTCGTCTTCCTGGTGTTTTTCCAATATTCTTGATTTTGCTGTTCCAGACAGTACTTAATAGAGTGACATTTCAGAGTGGATGAGGATAGCAGTTCTTTAATACATCTTTCTGAGTGTCCTTGCACTGAAAAAGTGAATTTCATTTGCGAGTGTTGGTGTAAGAAACATGAATGTAATTTCCTGAAGTTTTGCATGAGACGTGTGGGAGCAACAACACACCTTTCATATCCTGCCAATTTGATTTCATAAGGTCTTGCAGAATGTCGACCCTAGGGACAGTTGGTAGCCAACTTGTTATTTTGTATAGCTGATAGTTGTTATTTGACCTTTACATGAGCAGGTCTTACTGTGTATATACAGCATATTTATATATACATATACTGTACATGTGTATGCTTCTCCTTCTGCCCATGCCCTATATGTTAAATCCTTCATAAAGACAAAAGCTCTACCACATCCTTGCTTTGGAGACAGTCAGTTCTCTGCAGTTGTCCAGGAGAGTAAAAATGCTAATTCTTAATTAACTACTTCTCATTTAGAAGACCTAATAAGTTTAATCAGGACTATTCCCCCTCACCCCATATCAGAAAACAAAAATTACTGAGTGCTAGGCAGAAAATGCAGCATGCTTGGAAGGAATGAAAAAGTCAGATTAAATGTAGTAAATGCTATGTAATATGTGTCGCATTTTCCTTTCCCCAGATCCTCAGTACTTTACCATTAATAGAGAATAAGTTTTTACAGCATCCTTGTTAGACAGGTGATGAGACAAGCATTATTATTGTTATATTACAGAATGAATGAAGTGAGGCAGACAGGATCTCGAGGATGTGTTTATACTAATTATCCCATTAGTATAGACATAGAGTNTTGCTTCTGTGTCTGCGCCTCTCTCCTCTTTCAGACTGGCTAGGGTGTATTGCCACTGGGGGGCAGGTCTCTAGAGCAAAGAAACATGTTTCTTTCTTACAGGCTCGCTTCTAACTGGGCAAAGAGCCTTGGCAACAATTTGACATTTTGCAGATGTTTCTACCAACATTTAAGGTATAATTAACTGGAGTTCAAATTTAAGGGCTGGATTCTGTCATCTATAGAGTCTTAAAGCGGCACCTGTGTGCAATCCTCTGTTGAAAGCACTAAACTAAAATACTTCTCATTGTTAGAAAGGATAGAAGATTGTGGCCGTAAAGTGTTATGTTATATAAAACCACAGAAAAAATTCAATACAAAGCAAAAGGGACATGTCATACCTCTGCCAAAGTCTCAATTTTGAACAACTAGAAACTGATGTAGCTCTGTATTGAATGTGTAGGAATCCTACAACACTGTATTATAAGGAAGCTCAATATCCTTCATTACACAAAGCGTGTGCAATGTGGACCAAATTAATCTCTGGCTCAGTTCTATGCAATGCATTAAAATCCCTTCATTTATTAATTAATACCAGAGGTAAATATTTTTCCACTATTCTGTCTACTGCTGTTGAAGCAGCAAGATTTTCATTAATTTTCATGTAACACAGCAAATTACTTCCTAGAATTTAAATCCTCATTTATCTTGTAAAAATCAGGGACCTCTGCTGGATATGGGAGTGGAGCCAACATTAGTGGGACATTATATCCAAACAGTCCTGCATGTAAATTAAGGTGCATCTTTCTATATACAAGTCAACTAATGCTGTGGGCAACATGTAAGTCTCTTAGAGTGGATTTAATATATTATTTTCTGAGTGTCTATTCTAATTGGCTGGAATAATAGCAGCAATCTGCAGTTGAGACCCATACAAAATCCCTGTACATCCATCTTGCAGACAGGAGAGATGAAACATTCACTAGCTGTCTGGGGCAGGAATCAGAACTCATTGGTGGGTTGAACTCAGATGGTGGGTTGAAAAGTAAGGGGAAGTAAACATAGGTACATACAAGTAGTCAGAGCAAACTAGCAGTTGTAGAGAAATGAAATGTTACTCGTTCCATCCCCAGAATGTTTAAAATCAAATTGCTTCAATGCACTTAACAGCCATCACTCACATATGCTGCAGTTGAAAAGGTGTGTATGCATTCTAATTTCCACCCCACAATTTGTGATCTACCTGGAATAACAAAAAATTCTTCTAAATGGAACTTGCTATGCTTCTTCACAGTCTTGTCACCTCAAAATTAGCCTCCTGTAATATGCTTTTCTTTAGGCTATTGCTTGAGATCATTCAGAGCCTGAAGAAAGTCAAGAATGCAGCAGTCACATATTAATCTGATCTTAAATTGGCAACACGTCACACCAGCACTCTCTGAGCTGCCTTAGCTGCCAGCAGGATTCAGGGTTTTTGTGCTGGCCTTTAAAACTCTGGATGCAGGCTCTCTCCTCAAAGCACTTTACTAGATGGCCATCAGTGGAGGCATTTGTGAGGCAGCTCAGCTGATAGCAAGGACTGCCAGTAGGGCACAGTTTGCCAAAGCCACCTCGGCTCAGCAACTCACTGCACTAAACTGCCAGACAAGATGATAGAGCTCATTTTTTTTTCTTAAGAATTTGGAGAAAGATGATCTGAGGGATGGACTGTCTTTTTTTTTATGAGCTGGTTCCAAAGCTCAGTATGGGTGTACCTGGTTTCACCATACTTTCTAAAATAACCCTGAAATAGATTTTCATGCACCTGCAGTTAGCACCTAAGATGCAGGCTTACTGTACTTGCTGGCTTGACATATCCATATAACTGAAACCTCAGTTTTACCTTACAAAGTACTAAAGAGCAAATCTAATTACTGTGCTTCAATGAGAAATGTCTGTATCACATCAATGGGACACAAGAGACAAGCACTGAGTGCTTGTTCCAAACCTCGCCTGTGGAAAAACAGGACTTAAGCTAGTTAACGTAAAGTCCAGTGTTTTCTTCTGGGTGCTAGAAACAGCTGAGCATTCAAGCATCTGTATGTTGGCAGTAAATGAATTGTGTAAGTGACCCTGGCTATAACACTGGATTTTACCATCCACAGTGCTAATAGAAAATGCGTTGATGCATATTACTGAAGCAGAGTCCTGAATATGAAGTAGAAATAGATTTAGAAACAATCCTCAGGCCATTGTACAAGGCAGGAACTGATAGCAATAATGGAGGTTTTTGCTCCCTGAAAGGGGCTTCTCTTCAGTGACAAGTGAAGTGCAGTGGCACTCGCGTGCTGAAGCACACACAGGGACTGAGTTATGGTGATGCAGCTGTAACAAAATCCCATTTGTAATGAAGCAGAATTGAAGTGTGAAATTATTTCATAAGCTCTTTGGATGGTTTGGAGGAGATGGTTCCCATCATCTCAGGCTGTCTTTTGAGAAGGCTTAAGAAGTATGCAGCATTTGTTCTGCCTTAAGCGACCATCATGTTTGTGAAAAAATAGTCATGAATTCTCTACCAGGGAATCACTGCTGTTCTTTGCAGTGCTCTGAGGCTTCATGAAAGTGCTATTATTTTATAACTTTTGTACCTCTTATGCATTCATAGAAACATACATTGCTATCTTAAAGACAAAATTGAAAACACTAGAATGTGTTAATAATTTTTAAAATTCTTGCTCAATAAATAGTTAAGTATTCCTATGTGAGACTACACTTAGATAGTTATTGTTTTAGAGAGTGCAAATAAGTATGATATTTGAAAATAAGGCCACACAAAAGTAGTTTCACCAATGACTAGCTATGATTAGAAGTTATTCTAAGCAAATTGATGACAGTGACACTGGCGGCTGGCAGATCTCCTTCTACTTTGTTATATTGATCTACTTAATATTTTTCCCCATTTTACATACTCAGCCTTAAAGACTGCTTGTAAACAGTCTCTCCATTACAGAGAATGGTAAGCAAGTATCACTGAGTACATCCTCTGGTCCTTAGTCCTTGTCCAAATGGCTCTCTCATTCATAGTTATAACTATGTCAAAAGCGAAAGATCCATTACCATGGCTTTTACTTTTATGTTGTGTGGGATTATTCAAGTAGGTAAGAAATGCAGCAGCAAGTCCAAAATCAAAAGAATAAAAAAAATTATGTTCTGCATGACCTCTCCTCCTCCTTGTGCTTCTGGGAATGGAAAGCACTCTGACCTTGCAGGATTAAGTTCTGTGATAGGGCGTGCTTCTGCAGTAAGAGGAACTTGTGTGAGAACCCCCCACCTACACATCTCAAACCTGATCAAGAGGAAAACACATCTATCAAACAGTACAGTGTTTTACTGAAAACAGAGAAAGGTTGTCTGTTTGCAAATGGAATCACTGCTCAGCTATGGGCAAAACTCTGAAATTTCTCAGTTCTAGACTGCAGCCTAATGTTTTACAGAGATGTTTCCCTATTTTTGTTGCTATGGAAACAACCTTTTGTTTCTTTAGAAATAAACCAAGAATAAGGGGCTAGACCACAAAATATTTTGTTTTATTACAAAACCACCAAAACGTGATTTCTCACCAGTTTAACTGGCAGTGAGAATATTTCACACAGCAGTACCATGCACTGATGCTCTCTTGGGGAAGCTCAGCAGCAGTAACTTTGGCTGAGAGTTAGGACTATTTTTGGAAGCTTCAAAAGTATCCAGGGAAAGTACTTTTCACTTTTATTCATATAAACAGTATCTCTATTTATTAAAAAAGTGAGAAATGGCTTCTCTTCAACTTCAAATGGCTTTGACAATAAAATTCTGCTTATATCAAGGTCTTGGGAGACACATGAAGCCTTGTGACAAATGGGGTGTTTGGATGATGAAGAGAAGACTTGAAGACTCTGGAAGAGACACTTTAGGCTCCTGCCCCTGGAGCACAGTGAAATAAAGATGAGAGCACTTAGATCCTAGCTCTGTGTTGCCTACCTGTTTAATCTCTTGCATCTCTGCATGGGGATGGACTATGA
This sequence comes from Neodrepanis coruscans, assembly GCA_013400695.1. Taxonomy (NCBI): domain Eukaryota; kingdom Metazoa; phylum Chordata; class Aves; order Passeriformes; family Philepittidae; genus Neodrepanis; species Neodrepanis coruscans. Next base: position 36,234 of record VYZS01074222.1, read on the forward strand.
TGAACTATACAGTCTTTCCCATCTTAAATTACTTGAAGGCTAAGTAAGTCATTCCTGATGTGAAAAGAAGGTTAAAAAAAAGCTATGTAAATGTTTAGGTTCCTATGTACAGGCTTAAATCTTATTGAAGTCCATAGAATTTAGAGTGCTTAAGTGTTTTGCTGAATAGGGATAAGTTGCTGAATCATGGCCAAGATTTCTTAAGCTGATGTACTGTTACCCATGAAATTACTAATATGCTCAGTATCAACGTTGTACTTAAATGCATTGTTAAAGAGGAATAGACTCTTTCAGGGCTTCTGCTTCCTCCTTTGCAAGAGTGTCTGGTTGAGTCAGGGGTTCAGCATCAAGTCAATGAGTAACAATGGTAGAAAATATAAGGCCTACCAAGAGCAGGAAATTGTGGGATGAGCCAGACCAAGACTTTCCTTGAAAACTATGCTGCTGTTTACAACTTTAAGGTTCAGTACACGCTGCTGTGGTGTTACTTCTCGTTCTGAAATTTGCTTTCCATTGAACAAAAACCAAGATTGGGAATTTTACTGGAAATGTACTATCTTCATCAGTATAAATGGCGTGATTTGCATTCTTTTGGCTCCATCACCTAAGGATATGCCCAAACATTTTCATTATCAGCAGGATAAAACAGGAAGCAAACTATATTAACACTGTCTGTGTTAATAATAATAATAATAACAACAACAATAATGATAATAATTTCCAGTACCCTTTTTAACTCTCTCTTCCTGTCTTCCACCACTTATACAATAAAATCTCTGATCCACCAATGTGTCAAACCTGCAATGTCCTCAGATGCTCTTACTGCAAGCTGTGGGTCAGTGTATCTGACTGGAGTTAAGCATGTATACACTTGGAGTATTTACTGGTTAGGGATGGGGGCATCAGCAATGATGACATTAAACAAAATTTTTGAAGAAAACATCAATGAGTCTTTACACAGCAAATGTCTTCAGCACATTGCCTCTAGACTTCAAGGAATGAACTGGTACATTTCAGACTAAGGCTATTTGAAAGCTGTTCACATAAGAACCTACAATGGGGTCCTGTGTATGTCATGTCTTATCAGTAGCACCAGTCTCAGCTGCGTGGCAGTACATTTTCCCACTCTATCAGGTGATGCATTATTCTTTGCCCTCAGTTTCTCTCCCTTTTGGCATTTATGACTTTCTGGAGGTCAGACCTCACAAAAAAATTATTGGGAGTTGATTTCTGAATCCAGGCCACTGAGAGAGCAAACCCACATGTTAAAGAATTCACTAAATAACATGTGTTAGACGTGCCAGAGGGTGTTGCTGCCACCAGCCACTCCTCTCCTGCCAAGTGCCACTACTACCCCACTCAACCCCCAGCCTGGGGCAGCCACCACATCTGTGCCCAGCGCTGTGCAGAGAAGCACTTCTGAAGAAGAGCAATGGGAAAAACGCTGCACATCAAATGACTGCAAGCCATTGTCCGCTGAGTGGAAACAAGAGGCTCCATCCAATCCCTCTTTTCATTGCTCTCTTCTCTGCACTGGAACACTGCTTGTTGCTCTTTCAGTAGCTTTCCTTTGTCAACAAATAACAGGCATTAAAGATAGAAAAAGAAGAAAATTACACGAGGAGAGAGCAACAATCAGTACACAAAGATAAACATCAGCAATAAACACTTGCAGCTGCCAGCCTTCCAACATATATAAATGACAGAGGGGCATGGGTGAGGGAAGGGAACAGAAATGGTGCATGCAGATCCAGAAAGGGATGGTGTAAAAGGCTCCTGGCAGGAGCTTGGGAAAGCCCACATGGCTCAAGAATGCTTGAGCTATAAACAGTCTAGGCAGTAGAGACAACTATGTTCAAATGCCACATCACTGTGTGTTGCTTTGTTTTTTTGAAGTTGAAGATCAAGCTGTAGGATTAGGTGTGTCAAACGTCAAGCAAAGGTGGCACAAATGTCGTAAAACTGACCCTCTGAGGGCAAAAGATTACAGGATATTGAAGTATAGTCTATAGATAGAACAAAATGTATTATGTTTATAGGGAAAGAGGAGCTTTGCTAAGTACTTGCTAGAGTATTTTTCACCGTCTAATATTCACTTCTAGATGGCAGGTCTTAGCTTTGTCATTCTCCCAGTTTCAATACTGCCCAGCAGAAATCTCAAGTTACTATTACTTTGAAAAGGAAAATTTTGAATATGTCATAAGGACAACACTTCTTGCAACAGATTGATTGCAGAAAAAAACAGCTTGCTGTTTGGTGCTGGTTTGAGGTCTGGGATATTAGAGGTTGTCCAGCAGAACAGGAACATGATGGAGTGAATGCAGGTGAAGAGGAGCACATGCTGAAATCAGTTTGCCTGAGGTGTTCTGTAGCTGGCAGCTCAGATGGACCCTGCAGCCAATATTGGAGTTTCTGGGCCAGCTCTCTGTTTTTCCCTTTTTTTTTTTCCCTATTTTTTTTTGTTTGGTTTGGGTTGGGTTTTTTGTGGGGTTTTGTTTGTTTTAACTTGGTTTTTTGTTTATTTGTTTGTTTGGGGGTTTTGGTTTTTTTTGGGGGGGGTGATGTGTGTGTGTGTTTGTTTCTTTCTTTTGTTTTTTCATGTTTGTTTCGTTGTGCGGGTTTTATAGGTTCTTCTTTTACCTGTTGACACTAACACACAGTTTTACAGCTGTGGACAGTTTCAGCTTATCTTCATACATGTGGGAGGTGGTGCCTGGCAACAGATATTCTCTTGGCTACAGAACCCCAACAGCAACTGCTCCCTTGAAGTAAAAGTTTGGTGTTTTAACTCCTTCCCTGCTGTTAAAACCCATGGGCACTCACCTTAATACCACTCTCCCCACTTTTGCTCCAGAGTTACATCCCAGACACTACCATTCTGCTACGGTTAAAGACTGTTTTGTAATGATAATTTATTAGAGGGATTAAGGGAAGTAGCTGCTATAATTAGAAGTGACTTGGGGTCCAAGGATCTCCTTTCCAGACAGATATAGGCCCAATGTTAGTGGAGAGGCACTATTGCTGAACAGATCAGGTGTGTTGAACCATGATGATCACTGTGGATAGCGTGGGGCAGACATGGAGATCCTGTTGCCTTCAAACACTCCAAAAAGGCAAGTCCTATTTTCCCAGCATCTGGAAGCTCAGAGAAAAAAATGGAACCATCATCCATATGACAGGGGATTTGTCATGTGCAGACTTTAGGTACAACTTTCCTGGAACAACAGGAGGATTTCATCTGATTCAAGGAATCATGTGCTATGGAAAAGCATTATAGCTTGTCCAAGTCAGAGAAGTCCTTCTTCAACTCAGACTGTTGGTTTGATAAAGAGGGATGGATACAAACCATGGAGCAAAACTTGCCATGTACTTTAAAAGAGTACTAATGTGAAATGGGAAAAGTAACTCCTAGTTACATCTAAGGACTGTCATAATGAGGAAATATTTTCACCTTTGATCAAATAGAAATAGTGCTTTTCAGTACTTGAGACAGACACAACTAAGCTTGCACAGCAGCAAACTGGAGAACAGTTTTAAGATAGTTCAAAGAAATTACAATTCCTGGCTATAGAGGTCCTTTAAATGTGTTTCTTTATCTCTGAAATGAGGCTTTTTCCAGTTTTTTCCAGGCTAGTAGCTCAGAGAAGTGACTTTTTTAGGGTCACAAACAGATCGGTGGCAAAGATGTAAAAACAGTATCCCAGTCCACTGATCTCCAGGCCTAAATCACCTTTCCTATTGATCCTTTTGTGATGTTACAGCCTCCTAGCTAGAGCATTTTGCCCATTTTTCTTCAACAATATACTGAGCACTGAAGGACAAAAACAGAAGTTACTTCACATACTGATTTGTCTTTTTAAACTGGAAATTGTTTCAGTCAACTCTTCAGAATGTCTATTGGTTGGTTTTGGTTTGGGGGGGGGTTTTAGCCTATTGACAAGATTTTTTGGCTAATCCAGTGTCCTAGTTTTAGCAGAAGCCAGTGGCAAAAGCAATACTGTATTAAATGGATTGTTATAGACTTCAGGACGCAGTTCTACTCTTGTATGAAAAATTGCCAGTCACTTAATCTCTCTGTGGATGTCTGGTGTAGCAACACCTGAGCTAGCTTTAAATTAGCTGAGTGTGAGAGCATTAGGGCTTGAACTGCAGCTCCACAAGGCTCAACACTGGCTGGTAAGCTTATGTTTGGTATTGAATGAAGCCCTCAATACTTGACATGAAAGGAACATAATATATCTTTGTTATAAAACACTAGCCTTAAAATCTCATTATACTCAGTACTGCTAGATAAAACTGGATACATATCACATGCACTTCTTTTTTGTATCTAGAAATGTAGAAGTTAGTGCTGGGAAAAACTGGCTGAGAATTGAGTGGTCTAATGCTTCAGAAAGCCAGTGCACACTGCCTCACCCTTCCTTTCAGCTCATTAGTATGAGACTAGGACAAGCCATTGCTAAGTAATGTACACATGAGGATGTTGTAAATATTCAGCTCTGCCTCATCATTTGCTGTGCACCCATGTTGAGCATCACTCAGTTTAACCATATACAGCCCAGCCTGGAGTACTTTATTTTCCAGGCTTCAAGAGCAACCCACACACAAGGAATCTCATGATACTTTTCAAACAGCAGATTAGCATTCTGCTTGGTGCTCCTTGGCTGCATTTTGCAGCTTGTTCCCTTCTTTAGAGAGAGGCAAGATGCCCTTAAGTAGGCTTACTCTACCTTCAAGAATTGTGAGAAACCAACACTAGGTTTATCGACCACATCAAGAAGAAAGACCAACAGTAGTAGCCCATGTTTTATAGTCTCCTCACACACTCTAATATGTCATCCATGGCATATTAGGATGATTCATGAAATTTAAGTCTGGCTAATTGTCAGTAGACCATCTGTAAACAAGCTACAATAGCTTCAATTTTCCCAAGTGAACTTTTTAATAAGTGCTTCCTCCCCACAGTGAAATAAGTAAATAAACAAACTGAGCTTTAGAAACACACCCAGTAAAAGAGAATTGCATTTTTGTCAGATACACTCTTTGGCACTGGGAGAAAAGGCAAAATCTCTCTCTTTCACTCTCTCTCTGCCAAAATACCCTGTTTAAATGCTGCTGAGCTGCATGATTTAACAAAGTTGTTTTATTCCCATCAAGGAAAACTCTTATCTGTACTGGAGGTCATAACAACGCCTTGAAAAGAAAATAGACATGATGTTTTCAAGCTGTGAGAAAACACATCTAATAATTTTTTACTAGCTCATCAAGATAGTTTCATACTGAAGTGATAATGAAATGACCTCATAACTCCTTGCTCTTAGGTTATGACAGACAAGTCAAGAAAATTAAATAGTTCTGCTATCATATGAGAAACAATTCCTTCTTTATACTGACTGAAAAGAAACACTATTATTAAGTGTTCAAAAAAGCTACAATTTGACATAAAGGAGGGTATCTCCAGCCATAATGCTGCCCAGCAGAAGACACAGCCTTAGTGAGTCCCTCTCTCAGGCCTTCTAGGTGGTCTTTCCTTCAGATGTAATGATAGGCCTGTCAGAGTGATTTATGGCGCTTGTCCATGCCTCTGTGTTTTTTGCTCCTCAGCTTTGGGTCAGCTCTGGTCTCCAGTGTTCTGTGGTTGTTCTTTACACATATTCACTAATCGCACAGACTGAAACTTTGTTTTTCTACATTTGTGTTTTCTTTCATTCTGCCTGTCTTAGAATTTTCAATAACACTCATCACCACAGGATTCTACTTTTATATTTCACCCGTCAGTAAAGCTTACACTAATCTACTGCCACTAACATCCCTCTCTGCTGGCTCATATTTACATGCATGCACATAAACTCAAACTAAAAATGTATCATTACGTTACTGCTAGTTCCAGATCCTTTTACCCACCATGCGTGATCCACATCCTACTAAAATCAGTAGGAAGTTCACCATAAATGTTAGCAGGAATTTTAATAAACCCACTTTACCTAATGTGGAGATGGACTGAATTCTTCTATATGGGGCACAGATGGAAATAGTATAGCACATAAAGGACACTTCCATGCTTCTCCTTACATGCAGTTGCACTAACATGAACAGCTAGTTACCAGTTTTTGAGAGAAAAACACTCTGAGCAGGGTTGTGGCAGGAAGAAACTCTCAGCTCCACATTCCTGGGGCGCTTTGGTCATCTCATCATAGCATAAACAAAATTTCTCCAAGACTTGGGTTGCACACCCCTCCAGAATGTGGGAGCAGCGGCAAGTAAAACACATGATAGAGGCCATAGCCTGAGACACCTTCGGATGATGATCTCTCCCTTATACTTGGCTTGCTAATAATAAATCACACATCACTTGCTGCATAGATGCCAAGCAGGGCACCACCCATTCTTTTTTTATTTAGCAACTGTTTCTGAATAGTACTGCTTTATCTGTCCATAGTTCTAACAACCAAACATCTCTGAGACAGATACTTTTTTATAGGATCAGTAAAATATTGGAGGTCTACATAGGGTGGTCTAAAGCATTTCCACTGAAAAACTAAAAAAATCCTGAATTCCAGTGAAGGAATAGGAAGATACAAGGGATTCAGACGACTGTGTTAGTTTTAATTAAATGGGAGGAAGAAAGGGCTGTCGTATGTGTTTTACAGACAGAATAAAATCCTACAGCTTTTCTGTAGGTAAAAATTCATCTCAGGTCAATGTCAGGTTTGCCCTAGTTGCAGAATCAAGCCCATATTTGCATGCCTAAGCCTATATTTCATTATTAAATAAAATTCTTCTGTATGGGAGCTCTGTCCAAGTAGGAAGCTTCCAGTCCTCAGTGGTTACCCAAAGTGTAATTTCTCCCCATCATTTTGAAACGCAACAGCCATGAAAAGAAGCAAGCAAACAAACAATTAAAATAGCTGAGAATAGAAATGTCATGATGTTTTGTCCAAGATGTTTCACCATCACCTGAGAGTCATGGTCTGCAAGAAATGACACTGAAGTAGCCAGTGGAGAAAAAACTGCAACTCAGAAAAGATTATGAACTATAATTTCCAGGAAGTGTCTATAATTTGTTTCATATTTTAACCTGTTGTTGAAGAGGCAGTCACAAGTTCAGTTAGTTTGCAACAGGAGAAAATAATTTATCAGTAAAGAACCTAGAAGATACTGTATTTTTTAATTGTAAGAGACAAGGAACAAACCAAGGTAAGACATCTCATGCAGTGGTAATAGGGGTGAATGTAGCTGACTGAGGCAGTGCAATGTGTATTTGTGAGCATAAAGCTGACATGATTTTTTTCTTTGTCTGCACTTGACTGACAATGGACAAGAAACCTTTTCATTGAGTAATTCTACCTCAGCTTATACCTTTTCCATATTTAATCCCATTCTTATCATAGAGATGGAAAATATAAATCCTTCCCTACTATGAGGTCTAGCTGGCTCAGTCTTCCTACTGATGAGAAACACGAGTCTCTGTCTCATCCCAACACTTTCCACACATCATAAGTATCTTCTGGACAGATCCAGGAAGGAAGACAACCAGGGAAGGAGCGCTCTTCTCTAAGCAGACTAGCCAAGTGTGAGCCTGATGTTTAACAGCTGGAGGAATATTATAAGGGGCACTAAATATTTTGGCAGACTGCACAGATGCCATACTAAGCCCTGAGGCCTAACTCCAGTTTTCTTCCATCAGGGCTAAATAAGGGAAAGCAGTTGCTCTCAGACAGGGCTAGCACACCGAAAAATCAAAGGCATTTATCTCAGAATTTCCATATAGTTTTCTGTTCAGGAGAGGCAACAGATTTGGAGGTTCCAAAGGGGTGACCTTGCTGAAATAATGTGCTTGAACATTGTGGTGAACCTCTATTTACTAATCTTTGCTAGGATTTTGGAGCTGAGACTGTCTCTTGGTGATGGTAGGATGAAAGAACTTGTGTGGGATGGTGGGAAGAAGCATAAGAAGGAGGTAGCAAGGATCACCAGTAGTAGCATAGTCATGGTTTACAAATTTCTTGCAGCTCATGATGCCAGTCATCCAGCTCTGATGCTGACCTTGAACATCAGGAATGATAGATTTCTGGCTTGATCCTATGATCAGGGGCTTGGTTTAGTTCCTTCTGAAAACAACACGAGAGAGATACAAACTGAATAACCCTACTGGACTAAGTAGTACTTAGTGTTCTACCAAAAAGCCATGAACTCTAAACGGTCATGGACTGCAGGGTAATGTTACTTGACTTCAGACTTTATGCCCTTGCTTTTTGGAAATCTACTTTGCTTAAATAATGATACTTTGGTTGGGGGAGCTTATGTGATTTAAAAAAACACCTAAACACAAGTGACATCCAGCTGTTTCAGGAAGCAATGAAATACAGTGGCATAGTACAGGATTTCCTCTAGCACAATGTTAAAATGGCTGAAACACCTGAGTGACATGCATCTGTTTTGCTGTCAATGAACAAGTGTGGAAAGTATTTGGGCTTTCCATGCTATAGCAACGCATGTAGCCAAACCTGCCAGCTGGGAGGGAGAAAGGGAACCATCAGTAAAGACGTGTCAAGAAGGCTGTGCTGGTCTCTTCCAGCAGTCATCACAGTCATCACTCAGTGGTACAACTGACTCCAGGCAGTTTTTGTGAATGCCAAAATAACAGATGAGAAAAGGAGTGAATAGTTGCCTACAAGAAAGGCCTAGAGGTTTAGAGTGTGCAAGAGATCTAGAATAGTCTGCAATTCTGTATGGATGGTCCAGCTTGCACATCTCTAGTGATGTTAATTAGACCGTGAGTCCTTTTTTTTTCACACCTTATTTTCACTCCATAATTTCATTGAGCCCTATTCCCTGCATTTTTTCCTGTGGTCAGTTGGAAAACATCAAATGTAATGGAAAAGGTACTTTTTCCTTTTCTTCTGTGTAATACACCACTGCATTAAACTTATCAACTTATTTTAAGGAGAAGTGTGCTCCAGAGAAAACTGACTCTTGAGACTGTGGGTCCCTTCTTAGTGGCTGAGGAGCTTCCTATAACCACCATGGAGGCTAAATTACCTGCTGTTTTCAGAAAAGCAGGTGCTTCTATGCACAAGAGGTAGAGGTTACTGAGAGTACAGCTAATAATAATGGAACTACTTGTGGACTGCATCAGCATATGTAGTTATATACCTGTGACATTTTTTTGTCCTATGCTTTTTTAGTTTCCAAGCAGCACTAGTGTTTTCTCCTCTCCAAGCAAACTATAGTTAAAAGAAAAAATTAAATGTTTTCAGTACAAAAGAGATGTTAGTTTTCTGGTTTTACAATAGACAGAGCTCTGAATGTGTGAAGTGTAGCAGATCATGAGTAAACAAGATACATGGGCACAGAAGTGCTGTCTATCATGGCCTCAGAGGAAGATGCCAAGTGCTTATCTTCCTTCCAATGACATTTCTCTCCAAAAAAAGACTGAAAAACGTATAACACTTAAGAGTGGAATGAGGAAAGAAAATGCATGGCTGTGAAACATATCCAAATGAAGGGGAGCTTCCATAATTAGTTATCAGATTTCCGTTGAACTCATATGTTCTGAACAAATGTTTGAGGATGCACAGAGCTATGGCTTTGGAAGAATTTTAATCTGTCTGGAATACCAAAATCTCATTGAGAGCTAAAAGACTCAGTGTCCAAGTTCCTTGCTGTGATGTCTGCTGGGCTGGGTAGTAGAGGATAATTTACAGTCCATTCCAAAACTGCTGAGCCTAGACCATAACTTAGGGAGACTGCATGCAAACACTGGTCAGCCCTGGCTGTGTTACGATTCAGGATGGAAGAAAGAAAAGCTACATGAATCCAAGAGACTGAATAAAGGCTTCCCTCTAATGTGAATTTTTGTGGTGTGTCAGGAGTCTAAGTGACTCATAGAATTTAGCATTTGCCATTCCAGCAGGTAAGCTGGGCTGTTCTCACCAAGACCTTGAACATGAACGGCAAGGGTTCTAAACACTGTGTGTCTTGTATGAGCATTTCCACAGGTCAGAAAACACTGAACTTAACCTGATCTCATCGAATACTGAATTGCTGCAACTGTAGACATGAGCAAGTCTATCCATTCACTGTTGTTTCCTGGAATAAGTACTGGTTGAAAACGCAACTGTACTTTTAGAATTAGTGTAGAAATAAAATCTTCTTTGTTATGCATTGCTGTTTATGGCTGTGTTAATGGTCAGATGACCAATTAAATAAGATCAGAAATATAAGGTTAAGTGAGGATGTGAAACAAAAGAGGCCCCAACTGTAGTAGGGGGAGGAAATACTGAATTCTGTGACTTATCACAACATGAGGATGGGTCAAAATGAGTGATACCTTGTCTATGTGCAATAATGATTGCAATAGGAAAACAGCTCTGCAAGAATATCCTGAGATACAGTAAGAAAAAAGAGGAAACATTAAGATCAAAGGCAAGCATGTAGAGATGGTGGAAGTGAATGTAGAAACATTAGAAATAAAGAAGAAATGGAAGCACTGCAGAAGTAGTAAATTAAGGATAGGATTTTCAAAAGTGCCTAACTACCCTAAAAACTTTTAATTGCTTTCCCATTGATGCTGGCAACAAAAATAAGTAGAGGTGGCAGATACATTAGCAGTGAGCACTTCAAGAAAACCTCACCTTAGAATTACATTGCTTTCTTACAAGTTCTGCCTGCAACAATGGCATCAACCAATACTCATGGCTACTAAATTACAGCTAGCATCCACGTAGATATACCGGGAAACTTCAGATGTCTCTGGCATGAAGATACCCAGCAACAATTACCACATAGGAACTTTTTATGGCTCTCAGAAGCTGGTTAGAAAACTCACTTACTTTAAATAATGTAAAAATATGTATTACGTATTATTCTGGAGCTTAGAAAAATCTATTTCTCAGGATAATTAAAATGAAACCCCTGAAAGTCAAATTGTATTTACAAACTGCTTAGGCTTCTATGCACCCTTTCATTATTCATTTTTCTTAAGTGCAGCACTCAGTAAAAGTGCCAAGTTTACGTCTCTGTGGACTGAGCTTCTCCCTGTTTATCAGAGGCTGATCAGAAAGGAGGGAGCGGCGTTGTGCGCTTCCCGGCGCTGCCCTGCCGGCAAACCCCAGCCCTGACCTGAAGCGAACATCACTGGGCGTGAGAAGGCGGCTCAGGCTCCACACCTTTGAAAGCTTTGGCATCTTTGCTGAACCTTGTAAGAAAGCTGCCATTACTGCCACTGATATTTGTGATGAGTGCTTTTATCCATAGGACACTATTGCCGTTTGTTTCTTTTCACATTTTGCTTAAGGGATTGAGTAACTTGCTAATGGGGACTGTTTTGGCCACTATTTCCTTGAATTCTGTTCATCCTGGTGCTTTAGTATCTCGACTTTAGTCCCTGGACTCAAAGGAGCAGCAAAGACTTTAGGGTGCTAAGACATAATTCATTTGCGGTTCCACAGTTTAAGTCAAACAAATGAGATGTTGTACACCTTGGAAAGCTCAGATCCTTATGTTTATTAGTTCAGGGTGCAATAATTATTAGCTAGAGAGAAGCATAACTACAATCAAAAAGAAAGCCAAATAAAACCCACCTACACAGATTTCTCACACTGGGCTCTGGGCATGACTCACTGGTTATGTATTAGGCGTTGTGGGTGGGTACTCTAATTTGTATGTGTTCCATTGTTTAGATGTGTTTTGTACATGCTAATTCTGACTTTCTGTTTTGGCAAAATCTTACAAAAAAAAAAAACCCAAACCCACCACCACCCTTTTGGGTCACAGTTCTGAAAGGCAACTGCATTGCCGCACCCACCTATCTTGGGATCAGGGTGGGCTCTGGACAGAAAAGGATCCGTGCGTGCTGTGCAGTCACAGATGCTACCTGGCCATGGATGAGCTTTTTCAACATCTTACCCACTGTGCTAAGAATCATTTTGTATGCTTTTCAGGCCACATTTGCAAGACCAGAAAATTATTATGGTGCTTTAAAGCATTCATAGGAGAAATAACTTGGCCTGTAGCTTGCAATGCATTTTTGAGCTCTGACACAGCAGCAGACAAGAATATATTAAATGTTAAATGAAGAGGACTTTTAACACTGAAGAAAAAGTGCATCCTTTCAAAATATGCCCATGCATGCCTAAGCATAAAAAACATTACTAGGAAAAGTAATGAGAAAATGAGTAGAACTGGGAGTATTTTCTTGACATTGGATCATCAGTAACCATCTTTATTAGTACAGCATGAATTAGAAATAGGAATTCAAAAGATAATTACATAGATTAAAAATATATATGAATTATAAATACATATAAATATAATACATGATTTCTATTAATAGCGGGATTGTTTACATGGAACTCGTCACCATGAAGTGAGAGAGGCAAATAAGAGAGCTTGAAGAATGAAGCCTGATGATGACTAGAAAAATATGCAATATATCTGGGAATCTGACTAGAGCTGGTAATCATTTTGTTCACTTGGGAAAAATGTAAGGCTCTCTCCTGCTTTCACCTTAACACGTGTCTCTGTGACAGCCTAATGCATGTTTCCAAATGCATTCTCAGGAAAACTCTCCTGTCTAAGCTGTGAAGTTCGCAGGCACCATCGGCTGTGTAAACTACTGTGGCTGTCACTGTTGAGGAGTAAGCCTACAGTGAGTAAAATAGACACTTTGTCACTGTGGTAGCTATCACACCATCACTGGATGACAGAGATGGAGAGGTCTACCTTCTTCTGAGAGTTCATGTACTTTTGATAGGCAGATTGCTTTCTAGAACATAAGTAGATTGATCAGAGGAGTCAGAAACCTCCTGCGGAACAGAAAGAGCTGGCAAAAAAACACAAGTGCAAAGTGACACTCATACCTGAAGACCCAAATATTCTGATCCATGCACCCTTGGCTTCTCTGAGCTCCCCACACCTCTGTAACCTGGCATCCTCCTGGATGCCTTAAACTTTCTTTAGACCCCACAGCTGCTGTTGACTTCACTGTCATCCCTGGTAATACTGATGCTCAACTATGCAGGAAACAAAGGCTAAATCAAAATCATAAGTCTTGATATTCTGCAGCCACTAAAGGAGGTATTCAAGACACCAACATTGTCTTCTCTTGTTTACTTCACTCACAAAATATGCAACTTTCTTGACCTTAAGTACACTCCTTAGGAGTGTCCAGGCTGAAAGGGGCTCCACATCAGCCAAAAATAAGCATGGCTGACCTTAATAACTGCTTTCTTTCAATCACAAGGGAAACACCAATGCTGCACCAGTGTGCATCACTTTTTCTTTAACGCCTACGTTCGCAGTGAAAGGACTGGTCAAGTTAACCCCTTCACTGCTGCTACCAATGCAAGAGCTTAGAGGTTTGAGCAGGTCCTTAACAGTTTTTCTGGTTTGTTTTTGTGGTATAATGCAAGTCATTCAAATTTTCCACTACATCACAAGATGACACTCATGCTGTTCCCACTATGTGTTTAAATATAAACCAGCACTCAACTTTCCAGCAGCAGCTTCCTGTTTAACAAGTATTTAAATGAATGGCTGAGTAGGTTTTAGCAAGCACACTTGGCAGCACTGGAGGTGTGCAGCTCCACATCTAAGCAGCAAACAGGGCTTGCAGGTGCTGATGAGACAAAGAGCAGGTAGACAGAGCAAGGTGACAATGCTGCACTGTAAGTGCTGCTGGCAGGTTGTCTGCAAGGAAACAGAGGAAATCACAGAAGCATAAAGCATAAACAGCAGACTTCCTCCTCACAGAATCTCACATTATTCTGAGTTGGAAGAGACCCACGAGGATCATCTAGTCCAACTCTTAAGTGAATGGCCCATACAAGGATTAAACCGATGACCTTGGCATTATTAGCACTGTGCTCTAACCAATCTCCTCACTCTTTTTGATACACACAGCCAAAGAAAGAAGCTACCTCATTGCTCAGACATCCCAAAGTAGATGAGTGGGGATAAAATACCACCCTTTTATCTTGTTGCTCCATATTAATGGGAGGCATTGGCTTCCAAACTGATCTCTGAACCGCACTAAATAGGAAGGTATAGGTGGGCCTTTGGCCAAAAGGGACAATAAATTTTGGCTTGTCAGGGTGAGACTTTTCCATGTTTCTGACTTTTATATCCAATGTGATTTTTGTGAAGTCTATGAAATTATGCCAGATTTAAAGAGGTGCAATGCACAGCAGAATTTCATCTTTACTATTTAATACTGATTCTTCTTAATTAATTCATTATGCCAAGACCAAAAGCATGCTAGGTGCCTGTAACATTCTCATTTACTTCTCTAGTTCATATAGTTTTATTTCATACTGCAAAAACATTTCCTGTAATTGGACCTCTGGATACCTATTGACTTTCCATAAAACTGGCTGAAAACTACCACTCTGTTCTTAAATTTTCACTGATATTTATTCAACTGTAGATTCCTTAATGTTTTAATTGGTTGCAGCAGATCATATATATGAACAGTTCTCAGGCAAGAAACATTCTTCCAATGAAATTTCATATCAAGGCAGTTACTGCACTGGGATGAGATCAGCAGCCTTGTTAGAGGTATATGGAATTCAATTAAATGCAAAATATATAGCACTGTACTAATTGACAAAACTGCAGGGACAGAGCATAGCATTCCCTTGATGTAAATAGTAAGAGCAGTGAAGTGGCAAACAAAGACAAGTCTAAATTAAGATTAAGTGTCAGAATTTCTGGAACCAAAATGAGATGCAAGCACAACACTAACACTAGATAGGTATGGTCAATTATTGCGTTTATCACTATAGAATCTCACAACTCACCACCTAAATGATTTGCCATTCAACAGCCCAGAAGACAGAGCGAGGTTTTTATTCCATATCACTATTATGAATGTAAGCTGCTGGGAAATAAATATTTGGGAAAACAGCCATTGATTCATGTTGTCTCTGGGGTGGTTTGATGCTTTTTTGGTTTGATATTAGCAGTTTTGGGTGCTATGAATTCCTCTTCAAGTTTCTGGAAGAAACCCACAAGAAATAATAAAAAAACAAATGAGGCTCCAGAGCTCCTGACTACATGTTTTGAACTTACAGGGCGGCAGAAACTATGGGTGGACTTCTTGTTAGCTCATTGTGCAGTCAAAGAGGACTGAGCTCTGTTTAAAATCAAGCTGCAGTTAAGTTCCTTACCACTGGTTGTACAGACCTAGAAATAAAGTTCTGATTGCCTACAGCCTTTCCATGCCATTCAAAATTTTGTTGTGTTAATGTGTCTGTGTAGCTGTCTGATTAAAATACATTAAAACTTTTGTGAAAGAGAAAAACCTCCCAGTCTTTAAAAATATATTTTTAAAAACACTTGTTCCTTCTGTTTTAAGCATCCATGGGCTGAAGCACTGTTGCTCTTGGCCTGGCTGGTCACAGGAGTTTCCTATGACATCTTATAGCCTTGATGGTTTCAAAGATGGAAACTCTATGCAACAGGGTACCAGAGCTCAGGGGGAAGCCTGCCTTCTCTGGGGTGCTGCTGAAACTTGCTCACCAGTGTATGGCTCATGCAGAAGGTGCAGCAGTGCCGTGAGCCCCAGTGTCATGCTTGCCACAGGTGGGGATGTGGGGGCCTGGCTCAGCATTTGCCTGTGAGCTACTTCAGCTATCCTACTGCAGAATGGATGCTGGTGAGAGAAGAATCAGGGTCAAGCTACTGGGGAAAGTGCTCTGAAAGATTTGCTGTCTGTGGTGAAAAAAATAGCAGTAATGTTTGCTTTTTTAGTTCTGGCAATAAGTGCCAAGTTATACTCTCTTTTAGTTATTAAGGCTTAACCAAGAAATGATGACAGATACCTAGAAGAAACCACACGAAACAATTTGATAATGAACCCTTCTTTCTCTTGCTCTCGGATGAATTCTTTTGGAAACTGTGTTATGGAGTTTTTGGCTACCCATTCAAACCCATAACTTTTTACAGAACCATTTCCTCACACGAGGCATAGCAGCTCATACTAGAAGCCATTCAGCTAGTAACTTTAGGGTATGATTAAGAGAGCCTTGGTCACGGCTCTTGGGCTAACTGCAGCTCTTGTCCTTCCTGCCTTCCAGCTGCATCTGCTCAGACCTTAACCTACAGCTGCTCCCTTGAGGTGGCATCATGCACAGCTGTGGTTTGTACCCCTTTCTCACTTGACTGTCTCAGCAGCCTGACTTACCTGCAGCATCTGTGGTTTTAGGTGCTGTGACAATGGCAGTCAGGAAACCAAACGGACTTTTAAAACCAGTGATAGGGAAAAACAAAAACATAAGAGAGAAGAGCAGTACATTATAACATTATCATTACAGATTGCATGCTTGTCTACCTTTTCTTGGAGCTTTATCATTCCCTAGAGAGGGCCACAAATCACTCTGCAAGATGTCCCTCTACCTCAGCAGCTGCCTCTACCATTGTCTTATAAAATCAAAGAATCATTAAGCGGCTCCACCATGTTCACCACTAAACCATGTCCTCAAGTGCCATGTCCATACACCTTTTGAATGCTAGAGGTGGTGATTCCACCACTTCCCTGGGCAGCCTGTTCCAGTGCCTGTCCACCCTTTCAATGAAAAATTTTTTCTTAAGATCCAATCTAAACCTCCCCTGGTGAAACTTGAGGCCATTTCCTCTGATCCTCTCATTTGTTACCTGGGAGACTGACCCCTACCTGGCTACAACCTCATTTCAGGTAGTTGTAGAGATTTATAAGGTCTCCCCTAAATGTCCTTTTCTCCAGACTAAACACCCCCAGCCCCCTCAGCAGTTCCTCATCAGCCTTCTGTTCATAAAATAGCTTTTCTAAGTATTCAGCCATCATTCAAAATCTGTGTTTTCAAGTTATCAATATATGTCATGCTTTTCTACTATAGTAAAAATACCATGATTTCTAGCTTTGTTTACTACCTTTTCAAGCCTAACCCAATATTTGTGTCTTTGGAGGTGTCGCATTCAATGGCACATAGGCATAAAAAAGATGCCCCCATAGCCTCTTTGATATACCAAATCCAGTTCCTGGATAAATTACGTGAATTATTATATTCTATAGTGTTAATTATTACGAATTAGCTTTATATCTGCTGAAAGACCTCTTTGGATAACACATACAGGTGGCCCTAAAATACTATTAAGATTGTTAACTAAGGCATTGAAGATCATGTGTAATTATAGAGAGTAAAAGAAAATCAAACATGCAGAAGTATGTGGATTTAGAGAAAGAAAAAGCGGAGACAAAGAACCAGTCTAAGTAGGAGAGTTCTTAGACAGCAAATTTGAAGTTTGACTCCATCACTTGCAATGATGCTACCACTGAAAATGTATTGGCTTTTATATATAAGCACAGCAATATTTTCTATTGCTAGATTAGATGGATAAAACATGAAACTGTTTCATTTTTTTCTCAAATAAATCAGAAGCTTGTTATTTACTACCAACAAACTTAAGCTGTTTTTGTCTGCCATATGGAAGAAATAATCTATCTTAATGAACTAAGAGCAATCTGTATAAAATCTTGAAAATACCAATGACAAGAACAGCAGTGTGTCCTTGCATGCTGTTAAATGAATGAAGACATCATCTACTTGAGGAAACAGATTGCAAATAAGCCTGTTTAATAGCTTTACATAAAAGCCCTGGCTATCTGTGCACCTTGTTGCCCTGGCAGACTTGTGGGGCTCCACTTGGTGACTCCTGGCTATTTAGAGTTCCTGCCTAACAGAGAGGGAACGTGGTAACTAGTTTCTGAAATTCCACCCATGCCAAGTGCCTTTGGCACTTTCCTATTTCTCTGCATAATCTACAATAGATAGAGTCACAATATTACAGGTTTTTAAAAGCTTTTCTTTCCTTTGCTGCACCAAAATTACAAGTAACAGAGATAACCAGGAGTTCCTGGCTTCAGAAAAAGGTCTGAAAAGGAAGAGAAGCCGAGGGAAAATACAGAAGCCTTTCCCCGGATCCTTCAGTTGGGCAACACAGGTATCAAAGGTAGAACATACTCAGAAAGCAATTCCATTTGTGAGTTGATTGCTTCCCTTTACACTTTCCACTTGTGATATTCCCAATCTCAGTGAGAAGGCTTTTGTGAATTTTTACAAAGGCCTTTGCATTTTGCTTGCTGGGCATGTATAGTACTTTTGGCATGCCTTGCTCCTCGTAAACCCTTATGTTTCCTTTGTACATGACAAAGGTAGGAAGGGGCCTGCCCAGGGAACAGGGTTTGCCACTGACCTGCCTGTGCCACCAGCAACACAAACCCTTTCCTGGTGAGCCAGCTTCCAGAGGTCTGCTCTCTGCTAAGCCATTTGCCACAGCCACACACTGCCACTGGAGTTTAATTACACCCTTCATCACACAAAAGCAGTTAATTTGTGCTATAAATCATATCCCGACATGCAAAACTTCTGGTGTCTCATTTTGTTCACCTGAAATTAGTTAATGCAACTAACTTTGAGGTGAGGAACTCTTTTATGTTGTCAATGTTTAAAGAAAGATTAATAAATTATTTGTTACTGGTTTAATAAATGCACTCCACAAACTGCAATCAAATGTCTCCTGTTCATTTCAGTGCACCTAATTGGCTCAAGGTACAGGTTCCATTTCCAGTTTGATGTACCAAGCTTATGTATATTGAAACATAATTACCTTAATGTAGTTGTTTTGAATTATTACATCTCCATTAAGTAGGACATAGTTAAAACAAATAAAAACATTCCTTGATCAGAGCTGATTTTCTAACTACTTATGGAAATGACCACAGGAAAAAACTTCCCCAAAGTCCACACTTCAAATGAGATTGCTTTCCTCATTTTAATTAATCACAGTGTTTGTACTCACATTTGGGCTGTACTTCAAATTTATTTTTCTCACCTATAGTTTCTGCATCACTACACAAACTTCACAACATAAAAACTGCAATTTTAGGAGCAGGAGTTCAGAATCTGCCTGTTGTTCTAAAGGATTTAATAGCAAAGACAGCATGAAGAAAAAGTCTCATATTTTTGTGTCATCAAACTCTGGACTCAACATCAGAAACTTCAAGTTTGTGAAGAGTATTTAGCAAGGACAGTTTAAGTATTTCATTATATAGGGGTTTCCAAAAGCCAAAACTGGTTCCCAATGTGCATTTCGCAGTTTTCTCATGTCTTTAATAAAGTATATGCAGAGACCGAATCTTATATGGACTGCAGGAAGACAGAAGAAAAGATGATAAATTAGGCTAGATTCTGATCTATTTAAAAATTGGCTTGCAGTGGTGCAGTTTGAACTCATTTGTAATTTCCACAAAACTTGTCTGACCAAATTCAAATGCATTATACAAATTCAAATGCATTATACAAATTCTACCTTCCAATTAGGCTGTATTTGAAGGCCTGGATGAATTTTCATTTGCACAAAACCTTAACAGTAGGGCTTACAAGCCATCCTGTCTTACTCCTGTGATGAATCCAGATCACTTGGACTTCCAGTGCTCTTGGTTTATCTAGGTATAGACATTCATCCAAAGAGAGGGGGGATCTTCCCTTAAAATCTTTTTGACTGTCACTTTATTACGGCTTTTGTTCTTCTCTACTCCCCGAAACTACAGAAGCAAGTTGATTTTGCTTTTCCTATACCCAACTTGGAACAAGGTCCTAGAATCCCAACTGTATTAGTGGAATTTAAATATTAGATGGTTTCTTCACATTGTAGAGACAATAGGTATTGTGCCAGAAAAGTAGATTTTTCAGCATTGTACATTCAGGGAATCTGGCAGTAGTGTGATGCGACTTGCTTTTTTTTCAATAGGGATACCAAGCAAAGGTTCCAATTCCAGCCTAGCTTTCTTTTCCCAGCTCCTCTGCTCACACTGAAGATGGCACTAGTTAGCAACACTGTGAAGGTGGGGTGTGTGAAGCAATGTAAATTGTTGTGATTTCAAGACTGCCAGTGCTCCTGATCTAACTACAAATCTCCCAGTAATCAATTTTGTGATTAAAACTCCAGGTCCTGAATTTACTTCTGCTTGCAGCCCTCATGGGTATAGAGAAGAGCTTTGGACACTGATCTGAGATCCACCTAAAAGTATAAAAGTGAAATAATTTTTAAAAGCAAATAAGAAGAAACCTGTATTTATTTTTATTGAATCTCTTGATCATTTAGTCCCACAATTATTCAAGACCTGACTCACATGTTTTGAATGCAAGGGTTTGGTGAAAAAAAACAACTATGAATTAGGTCTCACAGGTTGTGCAGTCCACTGGGCTGCAAACTGTGCAACAAACTCAGCTGTGCAGCCCCTGTGCACTACTGGGAAGCCGAGGGCTGACTCAGTGTAACTTAAGACTGAGCGATGACAGTTACCTAGAGACCAGAAAAAGAAGGGCAGAAAAAGAGGGGTCAGTGCTTAAGCCAAGATACAAGGGCAGTGTCTTTGGGCATGGTGCTCTCTGTACAGAGTGCTCCCAGCACTCTGAGAGAGATGGGCTCAATGATTTGGCCTGGGTGATCTATGGCAGCTTACTGGCCTGAGGTTTGACATACCTGTCGCACCATTTAGTGTTCATATTTTCAGGAAGCTCTTCAAAGCTTTTAAGGAAGATTTAATGCAAGGCCAGAAGGGATTTTCTAATGCCATTAATCAGTCTGATCATTCATACCCTCTTATTTTCCCTTTCTCCCATGCCCAGGAGGTGAGGAAGGCTGACAGGTGCAGATAGCAGTGGGTGGCAGGCTGAAAGCAGTTCTATGGACTGTGGGGTGATGGAGTCACCCCTTGCAGGGAGCAGCAAGCATCAAAAAGGGGATGATGTTTTCAGGAAAAACCTGTTAGCTTTCTGCTGGCTACAGTGCAAGGGCTGTGGTAGGGCAGTGGAGGGCAGCAGGAGGTGACATTGCAGTGAAAGTGGCAGTGAGATCATGAGAGTCAGGGGAGCTGCTTGCAGACACAGGTGGCTTTGGCAATGTGGCCAGCAAGCACTCAGCAAAAGTCCATGGAAAGGCTTTTACTCCAGGATAAATAACCTGCAGTGCTATATTCCTGTCAGGTACCCATTCTACCTAGATGGGCATAACAGTGCCAGTTACTAACCAGGCTGTAAAGCCCTGGGCTCAGCTGGAACTTTCTGTACTATCACCAGTGTTATCGGGAGCAACGGCAAACTAGTGCATGTGCTTTGTGTACACGGATAGCTGCACTTCCCAGGGCTCAAACATTGTAACTGCAGGACCCTTAATACTTGCCAGGGTAGTGCTTAGCTCTCACTGACTCTACTTGGCCAAACCAATCAAACACAATGTTTTGGAGAAAGCAGAAACTTTGGTCATTTTGGCTTCAGACCCCATGGCATACTGCCAGTGGGATGGTGAGGACCATTCCGGAAAGCTGAAGCTGCTGAACAACAGAACTAAGAAAATCAGGTGTAAATTCCATTTAGGATAAAAAGGACAAAAATGTGATCTTAGCAAATTGCTCTTTTATATGCAAGGCTGGGTGACTCTCAGAGGTGAATACATGGAGACACTAGAGAAATGAGGCTTGAAACAGTGCTTCCTTCTTTTTGTAGAGGGGATCAGCAACAAGACTTGAAGAGCTGAAATAGCAGATTTTTTTTTATATCAATGTAAGTAAAATATAACATGGTGAAATGCAGAGAATCTTCTAGGGATTTAGATGAGAAATAAAATTTTCAGGCTTGTGGAGATACGATGACTGATCAGCAGGCTCCAGTGCAGCACTGAGAAGTTCCCCCTAAATGAGGGCAGGACAGTTACAGTTAGCTATCACTTTTCAGCAACTATTGATAGAAACAAAAATCAGAAAGGAACCCTAAATCAAAGGATAAAAGTGTTCAAAGGAACAGGAATGGTCTGTGTCCTTATATGTACTGCCCAAATCCTCCATAGTGAGACAAGAAACATCATTTTGGCAGTTGAAAGAATCTATGCATTTGCTCACTTGCAGAAAACAAAAGAAAGAAGAAAAATATGGGATATGTCAGCTAATCATTGTGAGATTTTGTTTCAAACTGAACAGATTTAATTCAATTTTCGGCAATTAAAAGTAAAATTTCAGAAGTGGGACAACTGAGGTTGAAATTTTCTCAGCGGTTTGGATTGCCATTTGGTTATGTTACAGGCATTCATTTCAGTAGCAGTGGTGGAGTACTTGACATTGGTTGTATTTATTTGTTCAGAGTGAGAGACCTTCGAGAATTTTGGTTTCTCAGCTGCTGAGTGAATGATTTCCAAATGTTTGGGACTGAATACTCTTTTATATAACCACAGCTCTACCCACCAGCTCCTGAAGGACTAATGGTCAGTGGATGTGGCTCAAGGAGGCAGGAGACAACAGAAAGTGATGAATGGCAGTATGAGGCTTTGCAGCCCTGTTGATGGGACAGTGGCCAACCCTTCTAACAAGAGATAACATGTTAGTAAGGGAAATTTATCCAGATCGGACTACACTGACAGTTAAGAAATGGTTTATCACCTCTATGTGCCTCATAGACAGCCTTCCAAATTATGTCTTCTATCTGTCCTAAATGCAGCAACTACTAATTTTTCCAAAGAAGCTGTAAAACTGTACACTTTGTAAAGACCCATAACACTCTTGAATAGGGGTGGTAAAATCTTCGCCAAGGTATACACAAATAGACTAGCACCTTTTCTAACATCCATTATCCATGCTGACCAGAAAGGGTAACCCCTCCAGAGGCAGGCCAAAAATAACATAAGGATGTTATTAAATATTATTCATTACCTTCAGTGGAACAAAATAGAAGCCTGATTCGCAGTCTTGATTCCAAGAAAACATTTGATAGGATCCTGAGGGATTTTTTTGTTCTTTACTTTAGAAGTTTTTAATTTTGGATCTAAGTTTATATCATGGATAAAAATGTTTTTTCTGCAAACTATGCCTTGGTGATAACAACTTGAAATCTCTTCCACCATACCTCTTTATTTAAGAGGAATGAGGCAAGAATGCCTCCTCTCCTCCCATTATGTGTGCCATCTTAATCATGCTCACCAGGTCATGTGTTAGTAACTGGGAGGCAGCCATGGCTGTAAAAGCCACTGTATCAGATTGTCTTGGAAAACTAACTCAGCTCTTCCCAAAGCATTATGTGTGTCACAACTAGGACTCAACTCCAATCTACCATAAATCAGTGGCTATTTCTAGTTCCTGTTTTATTAAAAGTATATATAACCAGTGAAATCTTAGGTGAAATGAGTTTGAAATATTTTAGTGCAATAAGTCTAGTAGAACTACATCCTACTTTTCAAGAAAATGTACCAACTATGTTAAAAAAATCAGTGACTGCAGACATCTGGCAAAAACTTTCTAACAACTTCTTACATCCTTCTCAAATCCAAGTACTTTTATTAACCCTTGCTCCTTTACTCATTCAAAGTCACAGACACAAACATGAAACAAGGCAGAGAATTTATGTGGAAAGCCAACCATCAAATAAAGTTATTAAAAAAAGGGAAGAAATTAGCAAGGTCATTTCAGGTGGTAAAGCCCTGCCTTCCAAGTAATTTTTTGCACTTTCAATTCAAAGTTACTGGTATTTTCATCTTCTAAAGGAAAATGCCCCTTCTTACTTGTGAGACACAAGAGAAACAACTGGAAGACTTATAAAGACCTTAATCCTACAAATACCAATTTACATCAGAAACTCACATAAGCAAAGTTACTTAGAGCTAGAATGTAGTGAGGCACAGCTGTCACTCAACTGCACGGTATGCCTGGAAGTCACAGCTCTACCTCTATGCATATCTTATACATATCTTTTAAAAAATAGCAGAACAAAAAATTTTAAGGCAGAAAGCCAACTATATCCTGAGCTGCCCCAAAAGCAGCATGGCCAGCATGTCAAGGGAGGGGATTCTGCCCCTCTGCTCTGGTCTCATGAGACCCCACCTGGAGTCCTACATTCTGCTCTGGGGTCCCCAACACAGGAAGGACATGGACCAGTTGAGGCAAGTCTAGAGGAGGGCCACCAGGATGATTAGAGTGATGGATCACCTCTCCTACAAGGAAAGGCTAAATGAATTGGGTTTTTTTTCAGTCTGGAAAAAGGAAGGTTTAAGAGTGATCTAATTGCAGCCTTCCAGTACCTGAAGGGAGCCTGCAAGAAGGATAAAGAGACACTATTTACAAGAGCATATAGTGACCAGAACAAGGCGGAATGGCCTCAAACTGAAAGAGCATCAGTTAAGACTAGGGTAGGTATCAGGAAGACATTCTTAACAGTGAAGGTGGTGAGATACTGGAACAGGTTGCCCAGGGAAATTGTGAATGCCCCATCCCTGCAAGTGTTGAAGGCCAGGTTGGATGGGCCTTTGAGCAACGGTGTCACTTATATGGGCAGGTGGGCTGGAACCTGATAATCTTTAAGGTCTCTTCAAACTCAAACCATTTTATGATTCTATAAGTGCTAATGGACCCCATCAGCTGTGATCAAAAGAATAGAGGCTTTTCTCAACTAGTATCATTCACCTCAGTAATACTTTTGTGACCTGATGTCTTGAGATGTGTGCAGCATTGTTTTTGTAGCAAACTAGCAGAGTTATGGGAAAGGCTTGAAGACAGAAAAGACAGAAGGCTGTCCTAACTCTAAGGCTAGTTTCATCCCAGCTGACTACGTTTCCATTTCTGGAAACAGGTACTAAACTGGCACTTGAAGACACTAGAGGCATTTATGCTGTTTCTTAATCAATTTATATCAGTTATACAAGTTCCAAATGTGGCCAGCACATGACTTCAGGCCTGGGTGGTCATGGTTAGGGCAACATTTCTTTACCTATTAACTTGATTTTGATAAAAAAATTATTTATACATGAAATTATTGATACAATTGATTCTTTCTGAGATTTCACTAGTTAACATATGTTGACATATTCCAACCATGATAGAATAAATAGAATAAAGGTATACATGGAGAGATTTCAGAAAATGAAGAGAGAGCAGCACTATCTTCTTAGCTCTTGACTTGCTAATCAACGTGGCTGTGTCTAACATTTCCAAAGAGTACATGGTTTAGTCTCCTAAGTCTGTTAAACAAGAAATACTTGAAACTGATGCAGAAATTGGATAATTTATTTTATCTGACTAAATATTAAACACCATGTTTTATTCATTGGTTTAGGCTGTGTCCTTATTGAATTACAGAGACATTTTTAAAGAGGATAAACTGCCCAATATGATTCACTTCATCACTGCAAAATGAGCCTCTGAATTATGGAGCTTGGAATGACTACCTCAGTGTCTGAGCTGTGGGGAATCCTGTCCTCTGTAATCTGCAAGTCTCT
This sequence comes from Neodrepanis coruscans, assembly GCA_013400695.1. Taxonomy (NCBI): domain Eukaryota; kingdom Metazoa; phylum Chordata; class Aves; order Passeriformes; family Philepittidae; genus Neodrepanis; species Neodrepanis coruscans. The sequence goes on from VYZS01074222.1 coordinate 61,533, forward strand.
GTGGTCTGTGAGGCCATCCCTGGAGTCAATGCTGTGCACAGCTGACTTTCATCTGCTTAATTGGAATTGAGCAGCACAGAATTGATGGCAGGGGATAACTCCCCACTGTCTGACTAACAAAGTGTGCATGAAATCCTTACAGTTCTTGGGGTATCCACTATTCCAGAGACAACTTGTCCATGCAGTTGCTCCTTTCCCTACACTGTTGTTATCTGTGATTATCCATTATATAAACTGTTTACTTTTACCTTCTGGGTCCCAATTTATGACTTTGGTGGTGTGATGGCTAGGAGAGATTTGACAGGGTTTTGTTGACCTTAATTATGAATGAGAGTAGAAACCTTAACTGGCAAGATTCCAGATATAAAAGCAAGAAAACTTCTGCTCTACTGAAAGCAATAGTTAACAGCTCAGAGTTTTTCATTACTGAAAGTAACATAACTATAAAGGGGATATCCTGTCGGATTCCAAGAGAAAAATTACCGTGACTTGTAACAGCTTCATCCAGCCAACCTGAAGTGTTCTCTGTAATTCCACGGATAGAACCAATTTATGGAAAGGAAACAGTATAAAACAATGTTTGTACTGCATAGAGATTATCTGAGGAAGCAACCTTTGGGCACCCTAGGGATACCTCAGCCCCATGGAAATGCACCAGCAGAAGCAGCAGCCCAGATGACCCACATCTTAACAGGACATGAATAGGCAGCAGATAATAAGTCTGTATATGTGTCAAGAGACAGATGTATTATTGGCTTGAACAGAGTTTCAAAGTCCAAATTTTCACCTCACCAATCAGATGAACGGAAGGGGCAACTTGCCTTTGGAAACCTTCTCTGAAGTAATCTGTTTAGTGACTCAGTGCAGACAGCAGGCAGACCCATTCAAAAGAGTGTTAGAGAGGAGAATGGAAAAAGGCAAAGTTGAGAAGAGGAGAAAAACAGTAAGGAGTTTTATTAAAGAACAGAATGTAAAAATGTTGGGAAACGAGTGGGTTGGAGGATAGCCCGGGTACCATAATATCTCAGTTAGATGTCTCATTCCAGTGTGTGTGTTTCCAGGAGATATTTAGGAGCCGGAGTCTTCACCAGCCAATAAGCCAGCAATTTATGGTATATTTTGGCACTCCTCAGTGGTGAGGAGTCCTGGGCAGGCATTCTCAGCAAGTTACTGCCTTCTCTGCAGCTCTTACATCACCATCCAAACTCTGCAGTCATCATCTAGAAATTTATACCTCACAGCTAACTGCTGTTTCAGTAGAGCAAACACTATACTATTTCTTACGAAGAAGACAGCTTGTGATGATATGCAGCTTTTAAGTGTCTTGTGAGATCCTGTGTATGTGATAGTGCACTGTTGGCAGCTTGTCAAAGAGAGACCTGCAAAAGCAATCGTGTTGTTTTCAGGAAGAGACAACGATTTAAAGTTTGGTTTCTGTGGCTTGACAAAGAACTGACAGAGAAAATATTATGATGCCAAGCACATAGTTGATATTAAATTACCACCAGTTTGTTTACTTATCCCCAAAACAACCACTAGAGATCACTTATTTACCGAAACAGTTAAAAATAAAACCTCTAACAATATTTAAAGCTGGCCACAGGCATTTCACGGAAGTTGGTGTTTCCCAGCTCCCCGTAAGCCATTAGGGCTTCCCTCCTACACCTTGACGTGCTTCAGTTAGAAACAGTTGAAGGCACTAAGCTTTTAAACAAGAGTTTATTTACATGAAGCTTTTTTGGTCTACAATTTTCCTCTGGCAGTAGCAATGACAGGAGTCAGAGTAGGCAGAACCCCAGGCAATTTAAGCATCTGTCCCTGCTGGGAGCACAACTGCATGGGACAGTGCTTGAAAGGCCAGTGGCTCACAAAGCACCATCTGCCTTCCCATACTTCCCATGGCTGCTGTTTTGTCAGGCAGAGTGCCAGGCTTAGGGGTAAAAGAACCTCAGGGCACAAGGCATCAGTCCCGGGGAGCAGGTGAATCCTCTGAAGACATTGTCTCTGCCTGGCACATTTTGTGGGGTTTTGTCGTGGGGTGAAAATGAAAGTAAAACTGGTCTTTTTTCCTACCGCGCGGGAGCCCGTGCATGGGGCTGGCAGCGGCAGCGGCTGGGCGGCCCCCACGGAGGAGCAGGGGCTGCGCTGGGGCAGGCTGTGTGGCCGCACCGCCGCCACCAGCGCCGCTGCCCTGGACGCCCTCGGCTGGGCCGTCCTGCGCTGCGCCCGCTTCGCAGCCATCCCCCACCGCTTCTGCTGGAGAGGAGGGAGGCGGCAGCAGGGTAACAGTGGCAGCACCAGCGGCACGACGTGGCAAGCACGGGCGGTGCCGGCCAAGCGGCGGCAGCGTGGNAAGACCACATTTCTTCCATCAGCACTGAAAATCCCTTCCTGGGAGCTAAAGGGAAGGGGAGGGGGGGCTCGCAGTTTCTAACTGTCTTGAGTGTTTTTCTTCAGAAAAGCCAAGCGGAGGCTTGCGCTGCTGGGGGGCCTCAGATCAGTCGCGGGCCTTCTCTAATTATCCCGGTGTCTCTTTGGGAGCCCCAGAGAGAGACCAGCACTATTCCAGAGCGTTCTCACCCCAACACGGGCCCTGGGAAGCTTAATTTGTCTGTTTTGTTGCACTTTATTGTCCGGTTTTCAATGTGTGCGAAATAAACTGTGATATTTGTGTGTTTTTTTTCTTTTTGGGTGTGTGTGTGACTTCTCTCGGACATCTCTTGTCAGAATCACTAATTTTGTGATAAAACTACGACAGGTTTATATTCCTAAAATGTTTTCTCAATTTCTGGTGTGATCATTCTCTCATACAAGAGTCACAAGATACTGTGCTGTATGCACCTTTCTGCATAGGCTGAAAAGTAGTTATGAAGGCAGGCAATGATTCAAATTGTTGTCAACACCTGTGCATCTGATTGTGGAATTAAAAACACAAGTGTTCTCTCTGTGATTAATATTAATTATATAATATTTTTGTGATACTGACTGGGCAGTATCTCTAAGTACATAGAAGATGAGAGCTGCCTTTAAAAACAGACGATTTTCTCCTTCTCTCTACTGAATGACATTGCTGACCTCACCAGCTTAGTTTAGCCACAGAAGTGAACTGATTAGAGGCTTGTTGCAAACATTTAACGGGTTACTCTTGCCATAGCTTGTGCTCAAACCTTTTACTAAATCTCTAAAGCAAATCTCTCCTGCTGGTCAAGCAGGGTGAAAAGGCATGGGAATTCTAGTTTCTGGATTGTTGTATCACCTGATTATCCCTTATGACTACAGAGCCCCTCTCCAGCAGATGTGGCAGCTGTGCCTCCTTCCATGTGCTCAGACTGAGCAGAAAGTAGATGCAAAACTGAATGCTGAATCCAGATGCTTCACTTGGCCTGACCAACTGCTGCTCATGCACTTGCTCTGAAACTCCCCAAACCATCCGAAATGATCAATCTGTTTCTGGCTGAGGAGACTAGGGACAAACCAGATAGAAAAGGAGGAATGTTGGAAAGAGACATAGAAGAAGGATGAACAGAAAATGAAATGTGGGAGAGAGGAAAAAGGCAGATGGAAATAGGAAGAAAGTATTAATGCAGTGCAATATGCAACAAGAAGGAAAATTATGTGGAAAGAAAACAGACGTTGGAGAAGACTCAAGAAAAGAGAAGAGAAGGAGTTGAAGAATTCACAAGGGAGATAAGCAACATCAACAAAGCAGTAGATTTCTTATTTTATCTTCCCCAAAACTGCTGCCAAAATAAGATAATACTTAACTATAATCACCATTATTAATAAATGCATGTGGACGATGTGAAGGTGAAGAGGAGATTACCAAAGAATGTAGCTCTGGTGGGATGCCAGGCTTAAGGGAAACTCACAGGAGGACAACCCAGCAGTCTTCTTGAAGGGAATGGAAACTGTCTAGGGTAAAAAGTAGAAAAGGTAGAAAGTTTGGAGCAGAGGCCTGTTGCCTCTTCTCGCCTGTGGGAGGAAGGGCTGAGCAGGTCAACAAAGGAGCCTGTTGCCTTTTCCAATCTCACATCAGGATGCCACGGTCTGGTGGAGCCGATCATTTTCACAGCATATTTTGGGGCAGAGAAACAATTTCATTATTGGTGATAATTCAACAATGCTTTCGCACAGATTTCAGCTGAATCATCATTCATATTTAATATGAGCTAGTGGACTCAGCACTGCAGCAGCAGATTATCATTGCTATTCCTAGCTGGTATACTGGGGAACCTTGAGCATATGAAATTCCCTGTTTGTTCCACAGTTTCCCCATCCACAAATTAGGTAATGGTACACACTTATTTGCTAAGGTGCTTTGAGATCCACAAGAGAAAAGCACTAAATAAGAACCAGGTGTGACTAAAATTGCCCCTTACCACTATGTCCAGAGAATTAATTTTCTCTTCATTTTCAAGCCTTTTGTGTGTTCTACATTGCTTTCTGTTCTACGTAGTACCTTGATCACATCAATAAATTTATCTTCTCACTTGCCTTTCTTTTTTGTAAAAATGTTAGCTTAGTTCTAAATTAAAATAGTGGACAACGTGGAGTCCTATAGAACCGTAATAGTAATATCATCCAGGCCCCCAGAAAATTAAACCCCTTTTTTCTTTTAATCTAGGTATAATCTGCTGCCTCCCTTTACCTTAAATTGGAAATATGTACTGAGGTTTACTATTCATTAGGGAGTATGGAGAGGTCAGAGATCATTCACAGTATACAATCCCTATCCCACATCCAGCTATCTTCATGAATAGTGGAAAACATCATGATCTGTGTATAACTTGTTTAAATTTTAAATTTAATTATGTATTTTCCTACAGATTATATTGCCTTAGCTTTTTTAAGGTATTCGCTTTCTCAGGAAGCCTGCTTTTAAAAACTACATTAAAATATCCTCCTGACTATGCACAAGCACCTAATAAACTCTCCTTTCCTTGTGCCCTAAGGCTTCTATATACTAACAGAGATCTAAAATTTCCCACCTACTTCCCTTAGATTTATAAGCATTAGTGAAATCTGTCCCCTATGCATTACAAGCAATAGACAACATTCCAGTTGTATTCATCTATAGGAATGGGAATGTAGCTCTGCCCAATAGCTGCTACATTCAGTAGGATTTTCCCTAGTGGTGGCTAGGCACCCCTAGGAGCCTATCAGGCTTCTTTTACACTGCAGGGGAAAAAATGATAAATGTCTATCAACCAAATGAATGTCCTGAAAGGGGGAGATGGGACTAAGTAAGTCAAACAATAACATTTGATAATATGTTTGTAATTAAAAAGTTATGAGTGACTTCCAGATATCAAAGAAGGAAAAAATATAATTATTAATATTTGGCATGATTTTCAAAGTTGCCATTGGACTCACAGGTTCTCATTGAAGTCACTGTAAACTGTGGGTACACACCACCTTTGAAAACATTGCCAAAATTGCCTTTAGACTGTAAGTTCCTTAGGGCAGAGACCTGTTACTCATTTGGCAAATTGTACTGCAATGCTTCTTTGCCTAAATAATGCTGTTTGTGTAATAATAATAATAGATAACAGATTTGTGCTGGAATTCGGAAATATATGATGTGGTTCTATAGCCTTCTTATTAACCCAGTATTTCAAAGCTCATTTTATAGGCAAATCACCAAGGAAGTATGACCAAAGGAAGCTGGCTGCAAACAATTTAGAATCAGAGAGATGTTTGCTTGCTCAAAGATGGAACTTCCCTTTCACTGCACATTTCAGTTTCACATTATTTGACTCATGGACTATCATCTGGGAGCCTTGGTGAACAGGTAGGCTGTGAAATATGCAACTGCCTGTGGTTATTCTAGAGCATAGAATCTGATTCATGTAAGTACATACATCAGCGCACACCCTCAGCCCTGAGGGTGTTGCTACACTCCTCAAATTCATGTGCAATCCTTCTGCCTGTGCCAGAGACAACTATGAATGCATGTTGACTCACTTTGACTATGAAGCTCCAGAGCATTAGGTTTCAATTTCAAAGGGTATCAGCAGAGCAGCTATTATTCTTTGCTCTTACTTCAGAAATCTTGCTCGTTTCAGCAACCCAGCCTAACCCAGCTATAACTCAATACAATATTTTGCAGTTTAATTTACAGAGTAAACTAATTACACACTTTCTCTACAGACTTATGAACAGCCAGCAGTGACAGAAACATCACTCTCACCCCAAGAATTTCAGGGAAGCTGCAAGTAGTCCACATCTTCTTAAAACTGTCTGCTTATTTCTCTAAGCTGCACTCTCCTCCAGCTGTTTCTCATTTGCAGACTGTGGATAATGGTACCCAGTTTTCTGAAGGGCTTGGAGGGGATGAGGAAGAGCAGTGCCCAAGGAAGGTGTGTGATCCTACCAGAGGAACGTCTGCTTCATGGCTGAATTAACACTGCTGTGCCTCCAGGTACTGTCTATGTCAACAACCAGCAATGCAATACACCTTTCACATTAATATTTATCCAGAAGATAATTATAAGGAAAAGGAAAGAAAACTGACCAGTCCTAATAAATACCAGGCCTTCCAGGAGTGAATTTGAAAGCCACTTTTCTAGGTATCAGATGATAAGAATCATAAAGTTAAAACATGAGCTTACTTTAATGAACCTGGTCAAAAGCACTGTCTGGAGTGTTTATTTATTCATTAATTTTTACTTGAGTAGACAAAGTAAATCTGCCCTTGGTTTTCATAAAATCTTTCTTCCTACATTCTATTTAGTTTAAGTTGGCATCTATTTGATTCAAACTGGAAAGCCCAGCCAAATCCAATTAGTGTCATATGAACTAGTGGAGTTCACTTTTTCTTTTTTTTTCCTCCACTTTAAAAGCACAGAGGAATAACTCTGGAGACCTAAATTTGAAATTGTTCCCACTTTTCACCTGCACAAGGGCTGAGATGGAATTGAGTAAATGATAATAATGTCACAGAAGTACAAGGACAGAGCTTTGAGAAACCCTAGGGGAAAGTACCCCTGCCAATAGCAGAGGTGTTGGAACTAGATGATCTTTAAGGTCCCTTCCAATTCTAATCACTCTATGATTCTATGAGAAGTAAAACAGTCTGGCTGTATAGCTCATTTTTGCCTGGCTGGCTGGTCGTCCCCTCTCACTACAATACCACACTTACTTCTATTAAAATCCCTGAGCATCCCATCTCAAATCCCAGTGGACTCAGCTGCAGGTGGCAATCAATGGCACTGCTTCTTTTATCCGCAGACATCAGCCCGCAGCTCACAAGCAGGGAATCTGAGGTAGTACCTGTTTCTTCTGAGTTCCCCCATCCACCCCTCTGCCACTTGAAAGATCAACACAGAGCCTGGGCTGGTGAAGGGCAATGGAGTGTGGTCTGGCAGCTGGAAGGAAGCATGCAGCGTCTGTCTCAGCTCCTTCACCACTGACATGCTCACAGGCCTCCCTGAGTCACCAGCTGCCCCCACAGGCACAACCTCTCCCTTGGTGAATAAGGCAGCTGCTCCTGATTGAGGTGGCTCCCTTTGCTTCCCAAAAGGGTGTAGCAAGTGGTAGAGAAACAAGTTAATTTTGCTCACAAAACTTTCGGTGGCTCATTACAGAAATGGAGCCTTCTAAAATACTGCTAAAATACGAATGTTTTGCAGGGGTTGCCACAGAAACTTGTAGAGCATATAATCCAAAATAGGATGTCTAGACAAACTCCTACTGTCTGACCTTTTATGTATTTCCTAATCCAGCCAATCTTGCCAAGCAAATTGGTGACTAAGCAGCAATTCCCTTTACATGGTGTCGTAAAGGCCTGACAAGGCCCAGGTCACGGTTATAAATTTCAGTCTGGCTACTTCAGCAACTCTCGGCTTCCTTTACCAGCACGGCTCCCGTGTGGTTTCTGGGCTATGATGTGTGCTCTGGATCATCGTGAAGTAATTTTGGGGCTGTAAAATCCAAAAGCCACAGCTCTGCTGCGAAACAGAGAGCACTTTCATCCAGCAGGACCCCAGAGTTTACATAAAAATGTAAAATTGGGCGGCTGGAGAGAGTCTTGGGCAAAAGCAGATTGAAAGACATTGGCACTGGAGCCTGCAGCAGCCACCTTCTTCTGGGGCCCCAGTCTGGCCACCCTCCTTTTCCCAGCACACCCGATGCTGATTGCCCAGAGCCAGCAGTACCACCACGTGCTAGTCGCTGCAAGTCACAGAGGTCCTTCTACTCTGGGTTCCCTTTTCCTCCTCCTTGCGGGATCTCCTTTGTTTTCCTTTATTTTCCAGAGGTAGCCCTCTGCAAAAAGTCAGCCAACTCTGATCTTCACATCACAGTAGAAAATATACCAACTGCCCTTCTGCAACGTGTCATTTATCAGCATGGTCAAATTCCAATAGAATCTAAAAAATGGTGATAAAACCAGGGAAGTAGGAAGGGGGCATTGACTCAGTGGTCAGTAAACTTTAAAAAGCTATGTGTATCTAGGTTTGTGCAGTATATATATATATATATATATATGTGTGTGTGTATGTGTGTATTACATACAGTTATGTAAATAAAGATCATAGAATCATAGACTTGTAGAATGGCTTGGTTTGGAAGGGACTTTAAAGACCATTGGGTTCCTGCTCCTTACCATGGGCAGGGACACCTTCCAGTAGATGAGGTTGCTGAGGGCCCCATCCAACCTGGCCTTGAACACTTCCAGGGATGGGGCATCCACCAACATTCTGGGCAACCTGTGCTAGTGCCTCACCACCTTCTGAGAAAAGAACTTCTTCCAAACGTTTAATCTAAATATCTCCTCTTTTAGTTTAAAACCATTCCCCTCCTTGTTATGTCACTCTCTGTCCTTTTAGAAGTCTCTCCCCCTTTGTTTTGAAAGTCTCTTTTAAGTACTGGAAGGTTGCTATATGTTCTCTCCAGAACCTTCTCTTCTTCAGGCTGAACAACCCCAACTCTCTCAGCCTGTCTTCATAGGAGAGGTGCTCCTTTTCCCTGTTCAATCCTCATGTCCCTCCCCTGGACGTGCTCCAACAGTTCCCTGTCTTTCTTATGCTGAGGATCCCAGATGTGGAGATGCACAAGCTCATAGAGTTGAGTAAAATTTTACAACATAAAGAATGTGAAGCAGAAACTTTTTATTGAATTTTACTTTTTATATTCTGTTCCACATTGCCCATTCCTTTCTTCCTGCAGAGCAAGGCTGGGGGTTGTGCATAGGCTGAAGGAGGCCTGTCATTGGCAGTGGTCTAAGGTTGACAGTGTCAGTGTTTCTGAGTTAAGTTGTCCCAGGCACATGTTCCAGTAAGCTTAAGGAAATCTTGTACACATTGCAGGGACAGGGCTGCGCAGCACATATGTTACTGAGCAGAAAGCAAGTGTGAGGGAGAGAAAAGAGAGGTATTGTCAGACGGAAATAGGAGGGAATTACTAAGAAAAGAAAGTTAAATTAGTTACTTTTAATCAGTATATTAATAGTATCGTGCTGAACAGTATTATATAGCAGTAATTATACAGTGTGTATGAAACAGTAGTAAGAATTAATGATTTAATATCTGGCTACACCATATAGGTTGTTATAGAGAGGTGTTGGATTTTATATATATTTTCTGTGAAGCTTAATTTTCCATATGGTGTTTGATCAGGAAATGGAGAGCCCCTCAGGTAGAGCACCAGGGGTACTGAGTCACTCTTCTGAGGAGGATGTGTGATGCAGTGTATGTGGAGAAGATCCTAGGGGTGAATATTTCATTTTCTGAGCCATTCACTTTGTTTTATGCCCAATAAGTTGTTTCTACCACAGACGTTTTATTCTTAAAATGGATTCCAAAAAAAAGGTGAAGAAAAAAATTTCTTCAATGCATGGGCATCAATTTGTGGAAGTGCAAAAGAAATTGACGGCTTGTTATTAACTAGAGATTAACAGGAGACACATGAGGAAAAGGGCTCCTACATCACTGATAAACATCTACTCTCTTCATCTGGAGGTTCAGAAGTTTTGTCCTGAAAGGGCTGTTATCATCATCGGTAGAGCACAGCCCATGTAGAGCCATGGCCTCAAGAGAGCTGACTCTTAACATTCGGGCTGCCCTAGAGCAGTGTGCCTGTGGGATGATTGTTTGGATATAAATGTAAAAGGACAAAACAGTACTCATGCAGCCTGGGCTGCTTTGTACGTATTAAAAATAGAGAGGACAATAATGGGAATGACAAGCAGGTCATGGAGATCTAGAAAGGACAAATAAATAATGAATCCCAATAGTGCAAAAATATATAAGATAGTGAAGAGTAGTGACAGACTAGCAGCCCTAAGTGAAAAAAAAAATCCAGAAATCTCTAAACCTAACCTAACCTTAACAATCATGAACATAACTGTAACTTCAATATTAACCATAAACTTAACCCTAACTTTAATCAATATAATCCAAAACCTTACCCTAAACCCTAATCCTATCTCTTAACCCTAACCCTAATGACTCTAACCCTATTAACCCTAACACTAAGCCATAAACCTGATTGCCTTAGCCCTAACTCTGATCCTAAACCCCAACTCTAATCCTATGTGAATACAAACTTAGAAGTGTCTAGCCTTACCCCTTAACCCAAATAAGTGTAAGACTGGATCAGATTTCTCACATTATAATCACAGAATCACAGAATTAACTAGGTTGAAAAAGACCTTTAGGATCATCAAGTCCAACCTACTACTTCACATAATGTCATCCACTAAACCATGGCACTAAGTGCCACATCCAGTCTTTTAAAACACTTCCAGGGACAGTGACTCCACTGCCATTCTGGGCAGCCCATTCCAATGGCCAATCACTCTTTCTGTGAAAAATTTTTTCCTAACATCAAGCCTAAACTTCCCCTGGCGCAGCTTGATGCTGTGTCCTCTCATTCTGTCACATCATACCTTTTAGCTTTTCTCATAACAATTACCCGAGGCCCTTTTGCTGGCCAGATTGTGTTATAGTTCTTCCTTTTTGCTTGAATGAAAAAGATGAGTGTGTGGTGTGGTCGTTTTTTCAGAGGCACTTTAGCTTGGGGGAACAGAGACTTGTGCTCTTCAGGCTACACAGGCACAAGTTAGTCCCCCCTGTTGGTGTAGCTGACAGTCTCTGTGATGTACTCAGTGAGTTCATTTTAGCAATTGGCTGCAAAGAGCTGTCTGCCTGGGGCACAGTGATCCTGGCCTTCCTCAGGAGGTCCTGCCACATCCCTCCTTCCCACTCCCTGCTCTTCTTAGAAAAAGAAACTATTTTTTTTTTTAAGAAAGAATACTGCACCCTGCAAATGTAAGCAAAGTTATATTCTGATGTATAGTCAGATTTCACTGAGAAAATGGCAGTCTAATCTCTCCCTCTGTCTCAATCCCCTCACACATGCACATGACAATATGTACTTGTGTAAACGTCTGTCATTTTCTGTCAACTTCACCCCTATCACACTCAGGAAAAATGGATTATTTAGTTTGATGTTTGCTTTAAAGTCTGGGCAGGGCTTTTGTATGTTGCTGTACTACTGTTTCTGGCAGGCTTTCTACCAAGCACAGCACTTATTGCTGTTTTCTCCATTCCATGTTAATGGTCACAATATGGTCCAATGAAGAGAAAAGACTCCTCTGGAAAACATTTTTAAGGAAAACACAAAGCAACATTCTAGAGTTTTGTTAACTACAAAATTAGCAGATTCATAGTGCTCAAGGATCGATGACATCTTCTCCATTTTCTCAGATTTATTTTCATAAAACTAAACAGAAAATATAAATGTGTGAGATATATGTTTTGGTAAAGAAAACATAAAATGTACCTTGATGTGTAAAAGGAATGCTCTTTCATCTTTTCAACGTGACAGGGAGGCAGGTGGCCAGCAGGAAGTATTGACATCATCAATCTTTTTCCGCTTTTGATATTTTAGAGAAATAAAACCTAACACATTCTGCAAAGTTACAAATTTTACATACGGTATGTAGCTCTGTTTCCTGTCACTGCTAGCCTCACCATTTATCTTACATTCCCCTCTACCCATTTGTCACACCTACTTGTCGCATCATGTAATTTTGATTTTCAGCTCCGGAGGAGATAGCTTTTGCTATAGAATGGTGCCTAGATATAACGAGAATGCCAGATGAACAAGTATTAGATAACAGCAGAAGACAGCACTAAGACCAAGCACAGCCAAACAGAAACAACCCCTTTTCCTCTCCTCTCCAGTGCTGACTCCATACCAAAAATAAATGCAAACTCCAGGCTGACTGGAACCTGGAAATCTTATGAAGACACTGACATTTACTGCTCACCTGGAATGCCTCAACACTGTCTACATATTCAGCAGATCTTACTTTACATATTCTCCCTGTCTGAGCAACAGCTAGCTGTAGACAATTGAGTCAGCAAAATGGAAGCAAACAGTGAAGTGAATGCACACAGACACAGGCCAGCACTTGCTGTTAATTTGTTTGATGGTTGTAGTCACTGGTGTCTTCATAGCACCATTACAGGTCAACAAGTGCTGTTGTCTGAAAGTAGGTTTTACCCTTTGAGGCAAAGAACTGGCTCATTTGTATTGTATGTCACCTGGATGAATTGTCCTGCTGCTGTTTGATATAGACTAAAAGCAAGTATTATTCATTTCACACACTTTTTACCCAACCATCATGAAAAGGACTAAACCCAGGGGCCACAGTTAAAAGGAAACAACTTTCTTGTCTTTGAAAGATCCAACATCTTACACATCTCTCAATCCAGTCCACATTATCAATGTCTACAGTCCCTAACGTCTGTGCCACAATACAAACAACAAGATCATTGTGTTTTACTGAACAATTCCCTGGTGAGGAAATCTATTTGATCTTTGACCTTTTTCTGTGTACAATTTCAGGATGTTTATCATCACTTCACAAGATACAGCAATGACACTATTTCTAAAGCAAATATCACTGTCCATAAACATGGCTGATGTTGCCAAGAGTCTGTTGGCTAAATCTTTTAAATAAAAACAAAGACAAAAAAAAAGATTTTAAATGGGTATAATGTGGGCTCAGACATTATAAGAAGAGCTATATTCTTAAAAAAGAAAATGGAAACAAACTCTTCTACTCATTTAATTAAAAAAATAGTAATTTTGGTATGTGAAAACAATATGAATCAAAAGGGTCATTGACATCTTTCTTATTATTCTGCAACTAACTACTTTTTGCACTTTTTCTTGCAGAAGAGTATCTGTGACACCCCACTACATAAAGTACTGTACAGATAAGCAGGGGTTGAGCAAGCTGGCCTGACAGTTGTGAATTGTTTTTTTCAGAGCACTCTATCAATAAAACACTTTTTCTATCAAGCCTTACTTTTTAACAGTTAATGTTTAGAAACCCAAGTAAGTAGGAAAGAATTACTTCAAATACATTCAAATCTTTGCCACACAGTTTTTTCTATATTGTTTTCCAATTAATGAATAAAGTTTAATGAAGGAAATTTAGATGTTCTGCATACCAGTGTAGGGACTTGTAAGAAAAGCTTATGAATAACAGAGCACTGCATTAGTAAAAGACAGAAAACTATTTCATACAACAAAAAACAGAAAAACGATGCTAGCAAACATAAAAAAAAAAGACTCACAACCTTGCTTTTGATCAAAATGTCCCAGTTCTTGTCCAAGCAGGCTTTCTCTGGCACAAATTCAGTGCAGAAAATTGCCCCAGGGCTGCTTGCCAAGCTCTGTCTAAAGGGAAAAAGCTGGGAGCAAGGGTAAATAAAGAAGTGGCATGTTGTAGGAAACACCTCAGCAGGTAATACTGTAGAAAGCCCAGACACCACTGTTAGCTGGAAGACTGCCACCATTTACACAGGGTGTCCATGTAGTTGCCTGCACGACAAAAAGAAGTTGTAATTGCAGCCTGGACAGACATATCTGTGATAGCTTTTGTCTGATAGGTGTACATGACAACAGCAGTTAAGACAGCAAAGACATCTGCATCTTCCTACAACACAGCACCTTCATCAGGACCAAAAAGTCCCACAGACCTTGATTTTTTGATTGCTGCCTTGTGGGCTAGTCTTCATTTCTCTTACTGCCAGTCTAGCTAGAGTCAGTTTCAGGCAGATGTCAGGCTGCCTGCACCCTGCGCAGCCACACCAAGGATTCCTCCTGCCTTTAGGCAATTGGAAAACACGAGACTAGAAGAAGCTCCCATAGCCACATACATCTTAATCTGGATTTTCTTTTCAATTTAAGACAGAGAATCTAGAATCTAGAAAGAGCTGCTTGCATTTAAATTGTAAGCTTCAAAAATCAGTGCCTGCCTGTGTATTTTGGGTAATACAGAGCACATTGCCAGTCCCACCAAAAGTCTTTGTGAGATGTGAACATGTGTGAGAACTACACAGGTCTTACTCTGATCCTACCACCTTTACACTGTGATTAGTGTGAATTTCTCAGGGTAACTGAGAGCAAAGTCAGGCAGTGCACTCAAATCACCGTATTGTGCTGAGCAAAGCAAAGTCATTAATTTTTCCCTTTCCACTTCCTTATTTCTAATTTTGAATAAAGAAGTTATCCCAGAGCATCTTCATTCCTTATTTCTTGATGTCAGAATGTATGTTCCTCTTTCACAGATGAGTAGTTTTCTCTGGCTGATGATTTTCTGGTATCTCCCTAAAATGTTATTTCAGAGTTGTCCAAAAAAGCCACATCCACACAAACTGGAAAAATAGAGAACTAGCTTAATTTAAGGATGTTACAAATACAGCATGCAGATCCTAACCATTTTAAGATTTTACGAGTTCAAGTTCATTCAAATCTGGAACTCATGTCAGTGTAAAGGAAGGCGGAAAGAGAGGGGAGGCCAGTTATGCAGACACTCTCCCTTCCATATTTGCAGGAATCACCTCATGCTAAAATAATAGATTTCTGTGTGGACTCAGATGTTTCTCCTATTAAGTTGTCTAAAAACCCAGGACTTTTTAATACACAATTTCTCCTAGAATTGCGGCTCTATTCTACTATAAAATTTCATTATCTTATTTACTGACCAGTAAAAACAAACCTTTGAAGTTATTCTTTTTTTCTCTGATTTGCCAGAATTCAGCATACAGTATGGTTCCACATCATCCCACAACATCCATACAGGAAGAAGGCACAGAATGGGAGGCAAGCCTGGGGCTTAGAGACAAGGATCTGCCATTACCTCTTCCTAGCCCCAGAAGAGATACTGAACCGGTTTTGGATGTGCTTTGGCAATGCAGTTCAAATAGCCTGATCTACCTGAAAGAGTCAGTGTTTTTCCTCTGTTAGTTCCATCTGCTTTTCCATCTCCTTTTCACTTCTCCAAGGCTGGAATGGTTGCTTCTGTCCCCCTCTATGTGAATACTACCTGAACACAAATCTACCGGCTCCAGCAGCCCTCACTGCCAGAACCCCAAGTTAGAGTACAGAACATAGAACATAGCTATACAAAATAAAGCCAAGACGAGATTTAGACCCGAAGCAGAAAAGAATACTCCAAATACTCCAGAAACACTGCATGGATAAAGAAAGCATAAAGCAGTGGGGTGATACCCCAAGATAAGCCACAATTTGAGAGGGGTTGGCCAGGCTTTCTTGGGCAGAATGGCACTGCTGCTGGCTGTTTGTTGGTACTTTTACTGCACTTCCCCCACATTTTTGCAGCTAGACACCAGAAAAATTTCCCCTGAATAACCACTGTATTATTTTATAGATTTAACCTTGTCACTCTTTCCTCTTATTTCCCTCAAAGTCACATGTTATCTATTTCACTGCTAAATATTTCCTGTCTGTTCATTCATTGGCTTATTTTAGCTTCTTCCTTCCTCTTACTTGGCTGCCTTCCCCCTACATGTCTGCCTTGCATGTTTATATTCTTACCCATTGTTGCCTGTTTTATTGGTTAGTGTATTGGTTCCCATTCTTTGTCATTGTAAAACTCTCAAAGAATAACTGACTTACTTCACATTCTCTTTGTGTGAATCATGACTCTTGCGGTCTCCACCACAGCAGCCCTCTTTGACCTGTGGCAGCTCCCTGGAGTAGAGTTCCATAGTGGGAGTAGGCACAGTCTGCTCAGTAGCCCTCAATACTTCATGTCTTTAGCAGGTTACTTCGAGCACCACTTAGATTTTATTTAAGTTCTCTTATTTCCTTTCTTTGTTCAAAACAAATAGAAACTAACCTTCCCCTCCTTTAATAAAATTCATGCTGGATCCCCAGGGGGACAAAGCTAACAGTTTGGAAAGCTGTGGCTGTAATACCTGCTAGCAATCCAACCTGTTGAAAGGAATCAACAATTTCCAGATACCCTCAACCACTCTCCTTGTGCCCATCATAGACATAAACAAATAGATGTGTGAGATTTTTCTTATCCTCATGAAGTTCTCTGTGAGAGCACACAGCTTTTAAGATGCTAAGAGCCTCTTCTCTCAATTCGTGCTAATCTAAGCGGCACAAGGATCACTCCCAAAGTAGAATTCTTCAGAAAGAGACATTTTCTTTTTCTATGCCTGTTCTACTGTGATATTCTATCCCAGCACTTATCCCATGCTGTTACTTAGATGCTTCTTGTTGTTTATGTTAGGGATGCTATAAAGAAAAAGCAGTAAGAGACTGAGTGAGAACTGTTATGACTAAGATTTGTTTGATTAGCTAAAAGCACCCAGTGAGCTCCTGAGAGCACAACTCAGGAATGAATGGGATAATCCAGAACTGTATTCCTCTACTACTTTTTGACTTTTTGATTGTTTTGTTAAAATGAAAATTGCTGATGTGAGTCAAAAGTTCATTAAAATATTGAAACTGGAAAGAAAAATACGTTGAATATGGTGGAAACACAGATCACTACAAGGGACATCTATCTTTTAGCCTAGCATAGGCTTGTCTCTGTTAGAGACAAGGAATATGCATCCCAGAAGGCCCAGTGCTGTGCAACTGTAGGGCCCACAGAACTCACAGAACAAAAGAATATGCCAAATTGGAAAGGGTATGATCCTCATACAGCTTCCACTCAAG
>VYZS01074224.1:774-16763 GCA_013400695.1 Neodrepanis coruscans
TTCTGTCCACTGATTATCTAGACAGGAGACCTGCCCAAAATGTACTGTACTGAGGCTCCTTTTTGGCCAGCATTTCTGTACTTAGTTCCATGGAAACTACGGTACAGACAGGTAGGAGGAAAAGGCCTCAAGTGCACATCCAATTCCCATCCCATCCCAGATCTGGGATGTGTCCAGGACCTGCGCTTGGACTCAGAAGCCAGGAAACACTGCCAAATCGCACAGTATTCACATGGTCTTAGCATAGAGCAGGACGATCGTGAAACCATCAGTGTGATGCAGCTGTGAAAGAGGCAGAGCCTTCTGAGATGGGATTTCCAGTGGAGATAAGGAAGCATTAATGCCTTAGAGGGGCCTTGTCTGGCACTGGGTGTTCTCAGTGTACTCGATGTCTTCCATGCTGGAAGATGTAGAGGCAAAAAATATCCGAGTAAAGGAGGGACTGACACTGAAAAAAATCAGTGAAAGACAGAGCTGGATGCTTTAGTCTCTCCATAAAGGATAAATAATCATTATATTTTGATACTTGGGGACATAAATGCCATCAAATTCCCATCCAATTACTCCCCAGAGCTTTTCACTGTCCCCTGTTTTGCCTGTCTGGAGTAAAACAGCATCACCATCAGTTACAACTTGCTGCTGTTCTCCCCTCTACACTTTAGCTGCTATTAAAGTGGAGGAAAATTTTAAGGTTTCTCCAGGTGGAAGCATATCTGTTTGTCCAAAATAGCTGTGTTGTTCAGGCCCATATTACTTGCTCTCTCCGTAAATTTAGCTACTTGACCGTGGTTTTGGTTTTAATTTTTTTTCTGGCACATGGCATTTGGTCCCACAACACACCCAGTGGTTCAAGCCAAAAATGACACTTAATTTTCAAGCAGCCTTATTGATGGTATTATAGCTAATATAAATTATACCGGAATATTTAAAATAGCAGCGAGTTCATTTGGTTGCCCAAAAATAGTATGTGAAAGACTTTGTAGTTTCTTTTAATCATTTTCACTCAATAGATAAACACTTTGCAAGCAATTGTTTCTAATGCAAAGCCAAGTCAGGTATTAGATAGCAGAGGTTATTAAATATTTGAGTTTGGGAACATTGCTACAATGAGAAATGCTATGTTTTCACTCACAAAAAAAGGCAAACCAGCCAAAAACCTCTTTAATGAGCCTGACAAGAGCTAGACACTTTTTAGGAGGAGGCACATCTGGGGCAAGATTATCGATTTGGGCCCCCAGCCCAGCCTCACTCAGGGGCCGCCAAGTTTGCCCATCTGTGCATGTGCTTTGTAAAGCCTTTGCCCTGTGCAGAGAGCCTTCAGAACAGAAACCACCATCTAAATCCCATTTAGATCCTCAAAAGACAGCCCAAAAGAGACTTAAAGTGACACAGACCCATGTGCAAAATCTTTACAGAGGAGTAAACTGGGTCATTTTTCAGGCATTGACACCTGCGTGCACAGCTGATAGATTCTCACACCTGGCTAAACAGATGATTGAATTTGCACCTGGAAAATTCTTTTTTTTTTCTTTTCCATGTAGAAACTGTATGGTGTTACAATCTCTGTAGGAGTTTATGCATGGAAAAGACCATGTGCAGGGCTGGTAATCTGAGGTAAAAGTTGTCTCTCAATGCATAGGACAAAATAGAAAAATTGGTAAGAGAAGCAGGATTCTTATCCTGTGCTTCTCAAATACTATACGAAAAAATCTGAAGCATTTTTTCCCACCATTATTTCATCAATACTTGGAAACCAGTTAAGGCTACAGCCTAGCACAGCCATGCATTGATCTCTCTGTCTTTTCCAGGCTTCGCTGAACCTCTTAAAACCTTTGCACACTACAGTTTTATGTCTCAGATTTCACCGCCTGACTGAAGAGGACAAGATTACAAGCACTCTGTTCCATTGTATCCTTCCTCTGACTGAGCAGCTCTAATTCATCTCCCCAAATCAATGAGCCAAAGTCACATGGATGGCTACACAGTCATCCTGAAGTTTGCCTTCCCTGATGTTGCTGCAGCATAGAGATGTGATGGGATACACAGGCACATCCTCATGATGGCTGAGCTGCTGGGATGGAAAATTAACTTCACAAACATCAGCCTCAAAGATTCTAACTTAATAATCTGCAACCATATGCTGTGCCTGTGGGCCACGGATGAAGAACCATACTTACACCAAACTGCACCACTTAAATGGATCAGAGCAGACATCCTCCTCTTACTTTAGAGCCATTTTTTTCCCTCATCTTCACCGTAATATTGGATTTATATTTTTATCTGTCAGGTACAAGTAATTTTTATCTTGTAAGGTACAAGTAATACCAGGCGCCTCCAGGATGTGCATTGAATAATTTTGATCTTGAAAACATTATCCAAAATGTTGTGCTGGCAGCAGTGCCTATAAATAAGTTATGCAGGAGATCCCACTAATGATGACTTGTCAAAAAAAAGAATCTATGTATTTCTGCAATTGCTTTTGTTATAAGAAGAGTAGGAATTCAACAGAGATTAAACAGAAAAGTTAAAAGGCTATGATATTTAGGGAGCCTCAAGGCTGCCTGGAAGGAAGCTCCTCCAAGAATAATTGGTGAGACTGTACCAGACTGTATAGCCTTCACTATCCAGTACCTTGCTCAGTGAGCAAGGAAATGCCTGGGTGCAAGCATCAGTTTGGAAACACCAACGGAATTTTGCTCAAGCAAGACAAAATAGGACTGACCCGTTAGGTGTGAGAATTGGCAGCCCAGCTGCATGGAAAATGCAGAGCTGGTGGAGGCCATGGATGAAACAGAAGTTTCTCCACTGCGCCAATCAATCATTTAACACCTTTGTCAGTTTGTACTACCCACAAAACTTTAGTGGGATATTCAAGTACAGAGGCTAAATATAAATTTATAGGAAAACGTGATGCCACATTCAGTGATGCCTCACTTGGGTCTGAATAGGACCCTCATTTCTAAGCTATTCCATCTACTTTGCAAAAGAAACATGAACATGACAAAGAAAGAAATGGACAGAAAAGTAAGAAGAAAGATAAAAAGAAATATCCTTTATTATTCATTGATTGGAACCACAAGAAAAGAAGACACATCTCCTTTGTCTACCAATGAATCTCATGGCCAGATTCTTAGAGGAAGCAAGAAGTAGAGTCAAAAACTGTAAGAAAGAGATGGAAAGGAGTTTGATTCCCTTTGTTTCATTACATAAAATGATTGTAGAGATCTGTGGTTTGAGGGAAAACAGGAAAACAAAAGATCTACCATATTCAGGCTCAATGCAAAAAGAAAAATATTTAAAACATGACTCTACTTTGAAAAGTGACTGCAAATGGTGAGCCTTGGGAGTAAGAACTACACTCAAAACTATTCCTATCTGCCATTCATTACTGTGTCAAAATTGCTGGTTTCTGGAGCAGTCCTTTCTGGCAGTCCTGCGATGCATTCAGAAATTTCAGAGTAAAGCCGAGTTTATTTTCCCTAGTGAATGCATCAGTCTAAATTAAGTCTCCAGTGGATTTGCAAAAGAATAGCTTATTCAACATCTGTGAATGGCTTTATTGGTATTTAGAAGAATTAGAATCATCTCCTTTTCTGCTTTTCAGCAAAATCTGTAAAACTACAGGGGAATAATAGTCACACCCCCTTCTCCAGAAAACCATCAGCTATGGTTTTGAACAAAACCCAGGAACAGGTCTGCTGACAAAGATCTTAATAAAGTTCAGGATGTTTACAGTCACAACCAGATTTGTGTCTGAAAATGGTAGTTACATCTCATTCAGGCTCACTCTTCATCCCCTGCCCCATGGACATTGGGTCTCCCACCCATGGAGATCTGCCCCAAGAGCACATCTTGACCCGTTTTTGAGTGCAGGGAAGATCATCATGGTCTTGCCTGGTAGAGGCCTGAGTCTCCTGCAACTTCACTCACAACACTCAGGATGGATTTATTTCTCTGTAGTTTCTGTGTTTGCTTTATTCAAGGAGGGGAATATAATTGGCTTTGCCTATTGCTTGCAGATACCAGGCAGGAGGCTGGGAGTGTTTTCCTTCCCACCTCTCTTTTACCGTTCCCCCAGCACCTCATTGGAGTTTGGCATCAGAGAATCAAACTGCATCATCAGCTTATTATATCTGACCACTTGATTTTTAAAAGTCCACAAACACAAAAGGCTGCTGAAGTTTTTTCAATTTAGCTTAGCATTTGTGCCCATCAGCTCCTGTGTTTCTTTGTAATAAACTTATTAAAACTGTGTGTTCTGGTTCTGTGGATTTATTACTTGGATGCTTTTCAAAGCCCTAATCTTGGGGTTTTTTTAGACCTTAAAATGTTAGAGAGTTTGGGTTAATCTTTTTGCCTTTTATATTCTCATCATTTTAGTCCACTAAAAACAAAGTATAAATAATTGGCTTTACTCCTATCTGCTCTGTCTAAAGTTTTGATAACTTAAATGCAGGCAAATTCTTCTTTGAAGCCAATTAAACTAAAGGCTTTTGTAAAGAACAGGACTTGAAGTGGAAAAAAACAGATATCATACATAAAATTATGTAAGATTCCATTCCTTTTACCACAATAATAGGCTTGAAGGGTTTGCTTTCACAAATAATTCAGCTCCAGTGAAAGTGATATAACTCAGCTGAAAACAGAGCAAAAGCTCTGAACTTTGATTCACTGTTTTGCTCAAACAGTTTAAACTTTCAGCAACGTGAGATTTAACAAAGACAAAATGGAACTGTCTATCCTAGCTGCTACCAAGTAATTTAATACACCCTCTTTTCAGCTGTAGATAAACAGAAAATACTATGACAAGGCTACATCATCTGTAGAAATATTCAGTTCAGAAGGAGACTGATCTTGGAAGTCCTTCTAAAATAAAGTGAATGCCATTGCTCCCATGAGTTGTAGGGCCAGGATGAGGTAGAAGAAAAAGAGTGTCCTCTACTGTACCACAGTGCTATGTGACACAATGTTGACCTGCCAGCCAGAAGTTTACCATCACTGACCCAGATTAATTAGGAGAGTCAATAGTTTAGGTATACATTTCAAAATATAGGAGGAGAATTAAAAAAAAAAAAAAAAGTACGAGAATTCAGGGAGCTAAAATCTTAATATTTTGATATTTCCAAATGATTTATATGTGATTTATTCCTCCATGTTTATCTGAAACTTAGTAAGCTGCTAGAGAGAAAACCAACATGCTTTATTCCCAGGTTTTATACCCAAGGCTTACTTACATGGGAAGTGTGAGGCCACTTGGTCCTTCTACTTGCTCATTTAGTTGCAGGCAGGTACAAAAAAAACCTGGAGTAAACATAATTTTTTTCTTTGTCAGAGTGGTGGTAGGGTTTTCAGAGGAGTACACACAGTTATTTCTGTTCCTTTTCCATTACTGCCATTTCAGAGGATAACTGATACAAGACAAGGGATGGTTATAAGTTTATATATGGTTTTCTACATATAAAACACACCTTCTTGCATGCCTACCATCAAAAATCAGACTTTAGATGTGAATAACCAAAAGAGCCAATATCTTGGGGCAAACCAGATATTATCAAGAATAGGATGTGAGCTTTCTAGGAATTTTATATTTGAAAATGCCAGCAATAACAGAGAGACTATTAAATACACCATACTTGCTCTCTTGCTGCTGCCTTTACTCAAAGAGAAATTCTAGAGGTATTAATTTGGCCAATTGAAATCTACCTTTAATTTTTGAACATTAAATTTACAAGTTAGTTATAAAAATGAACATACACAGGCATTTTTGTCAGTGACTCCAATAATTGCTCATTTTATATTTCTTTCAAAAATACACAGTTCACATCAGAAATATTAAAAGCAATAAATAAATTACTGGTTTTATTCTGGACTCTATTGTGAAATGAATTGATTTATTTTGATGGTCTTATGCCACTAGATGGTCAGTACAAGGAAAATCAGAATCAGACCTGAATATTTTTTTTTTATGATATACTTTTAAAGAACAGCTGGCAAAAGTACCTGAGTATCTGTAATCATTTATTAAATGAGTGTCAGAACTCATATGTTCACTCCATGAGGCAATTCCACAGCCCTAGGAAATGGCACAGGAGATATAGGAGTTCTTCAAAAGACAGCTAAAAATAACCAGTATGCAATCCCAACTGTAATAATAAAATTATACAGAAGATTCTTCAAAGGCTGTTATTAAAGGTTTCTCCTAAATGACCAGAAGCAAGACCTGGCCATTAATAGTGTAGTTATTATTGCTGAGATAATTAGCCTCTAGAAAGCTTCTTGTAGTGTGTGTGTAACTTCCTTTCTTCTAAGGAGAAGTAACATTATTTCCTCTCAGAAATTAATTTCATTTGCCTTCTTTACATTAGGGCCAAGGTAAACACATAAGAAACCTTGGGGCCAAATAATACTTTTTTTAAAGGCAAGAAAGGTTCCCATTTTTTCATCTTTTTTTTACATTTAAAGCCACACAATTCATCATGTCCTTCTCATGGAAGAAAAGTAGGGAGGACAGAAGTTGCAGAACAATATTTACTTCCACTTATCTGAAAGATTGTCATGGGAAGAAAGTGAAAGTAAAGCCGGTGGGCGCCATTTTCTCTCCTTGGCTTTGGAGATCCTGGGGGTAACATCGCTCCTCGCCGCTGCGCTGGGCTCTACGTCCACGTGGAGGACGGATCAGCAGTTTTGCCACAGCAGCTCGGTGTGGTATTTCCTGGAAGTGGGGGGAGCTGTTTCTTTTTCCTTTGGGGTCATGTCTTTTCGTGATTATTCCTTTTTCGGAGAGGTGGATTTTCTCTCTCTCTCGGAATCGCATTCTTTCTCGTGAATTCCTGGGGGGGGGGNGTTTTCTTTCTTTTTGGGGTGTGTCTGTGGCTTCTCTTGGACATCTCTTGTCAAAATCACTAATTTTATGGTAAAACCACAACAAAGATGCTATTTGGTCCTGAAGTCAAAAGAATAACCTTTAATTAAAGGGGTGAATCAGTAAGAAGGAATAGAAGTTTAGTTTAGATATTATGGAGGTACCTGGAATAGAGAAACTCATCCTCAGCTTCAGTCCCTATTTTAAGATCAGTTTGCTCCTTTCACCCAATAAGTGCAGGACAGGAAATGCCTAATCCTAATCCAGATGTTGTGAAGATGCTCTCATTAGGGAGTTGTTTTCATTCTGTTGGTAGCTGTAATTGCAGTATTAAGTGAAGCACAGCTGCATCCTTTCAGCTTATTCTCCCTCTACTCTGGTGGAGCTTTCCACTGCCTCACTACTCCACGTCAAACTGTATTTCGTGGGTCATTTACTTCTGGTCCCATGTGGCATTCAAAAAAATCATAGAGGAGAAAAACTTCCTTTTGTGTCTGAATTCCCCCTGCTGTGCATAACCTACTGTGAACCTCTCAACTACTCACTGCTAACAAGGCACTCCTTAAAGTACAACTTCCAACTCAGAATATTCTGTGAAATCTGGGAAATTCCTCTGCTGAACCTCATGGTTTTGGTGTAGAAGCAAAGTACTAGTAGAAAATCACTTCCATCTCTTTGAGGGATTTTTTAAAAGAAAGCAGTGAGTGTTGCTGTATTTCACATGCAGTCTAATACAGTAAAATGCACTTGTATGTGTAGGTACATATCTGCACACTCAAGCAGGATAATTTAAGCAACGTAGGTATCAAATACTTGCAAAGTGAAATGAGAATATAAGCTTCTAAAACCAAATCATATCTGGCTTGTTTAGAGGACTGTTAAGCAGTCAAGTCTGCATTGGTAGACTGAAATTTCAGGTTTGGCTACTAAGTACTACCACAGACCTGCTGGAGATGCAGAGCTGGATCTTCTGTTGGCCTGAGGCCACGAGATAAAATCTGGTCTGAGTTCTTCAGTATGTCTTACCTTTTTTTCCCTCAGCGTTAGTTACATGGCTGATTATTGGAATAAGGCAAGTGAGAAGCGTGCTTGTTTAAGGTGTTTGCTGCTTTCCTGTTTCTCTGACTTCCCCCCTGCTCCACAAATATTTTACCCACTCACCAAATAGTGAGTGCAGGGAAAGGAGCTATCAGGCACATTTGCCCTCTTTCACTGATTCCTGCCTTGCTCACAGCAGTGCAGCAAAGAAAAGAGCTGCTCATAACCCTCAGTAAAGAGGAGTTAAGTTGGAGCAATATGTAGATACTGAGTCTCATCTCCAGGTCAGCTCCAGTGTTGCCCATAGCAGAAGTTTTTACAGTGAAAACAATTTCGATGACTTACTGTAAATATGCAGGCTTAGCTCATTTCCCGACTTTAATTCCAGTCTTTTGTCCCATTGATATAAAAGGAAATCGCTGTCAGCAGCCAACACTGATGGCATGTATCTACTGGATGACTGTCTTCTTCCTCCTGTTGGGCTGCATCTCCTGGGACTGTGAGGTCAGGACATTGGTCATGGTGTTAATGGATGCACACATAATCTTCTCTGTACCTGGAAAAGGTATTTCAGAGGTTGGATGTTAAGCTGGCACTCAAGCCTTAGGCCGGACATGTTGTTTCTGAGTACTTTATTTAATTTCCTAGTCTTTGTGGGAGGATATTTCTCCCTTTCAATCCCTCTAGGACTGGTTCACCGAGGGTTATTTGCCCTCCAAATTCTCTGCTTGGAGAAGGATGTACAAGTCCCTGTCTCTGGCACACTCATTCTCTAAAGGCTGAAATCAAGGAGAAACTTTTTCACTGGGATATCACTAGAGGACAAGTAAAGATGATGTAGGTGTGTGGTGAGCCACAGGTTATGCCTGAGGCTCTTCAGAAGTATAACAAGGCCTCAGTTTGTCCTGAATTTTTATTTCTCACCTCTCTCATGTGCTTTTAAATTTATATTTATAGTGTGTTTTTTTAAAAGGGTGAGAGAAAGGAACAGGCAATCAATTGACCATGATTCCTTCATTTTACTGTCAGAAAGGAATACAAGCCTTTGACAGAATTAATTTAATTTAATTATTTTTATGGGAGAATTAAATATTATTAAGAGCATTATTTAGTAACAAGAAATCCCCAGGAGTGGAGGCTCTGGAAGGCAAAACTAAGAGGGTCTCCTGATGAGCATTCCCAGCTTTCCTGCCCTAACCATGCCTGCTCCTTAAACAGGGCTTGTGCAGCCACTGCCATCCCAATTCCAGGAACAAAAATCATACCAGGTGATGGAAAAGAGAATGAGGCGCTTGAAAACAAAGCAGCAGAAAGTGAATGTAATTTAACAGTCATTTAAAAAGTTTGTCAGCCTGATATGAAGTTAACTTGCTTTAACTGGATCAATTCCTGGGCCACCTTCTGTGTGTCTTCCAGGTGCTACAACTTTCAATTGTCTAAAAGTTCAGGTACCTGTTGAGGTCCATGTATGTGCAAAAGACAAAACAGAAGCTTCAAGTTGCAGAGAAGCTGCAAAGAAATTCGTAGGAATCTTGGAAACATGGAAGCAGTGACATCTTCCAGTCTGCCAAGGGAGTCTTGACATGGACATCCACATGTACATCCTTTGAATTTGCATTGTAAGGGATGAAGAGTGGGGAAGTCATGAGGGCAGTGGGGAAGCAGGGCTGCATCCTGTTAGGATCTGGTGGCTAAGCACAGAAAAGCAGAGACATAAAATAAGGAGTAATGTGTATGAATAAACCCTTCTGGAGGAACAAAGAAACCTCTGCCTGGAATCTGGCCCTTAAGACAAATCCTTAATCCGTAATGCTTGCCTCAGCCATGTTCCAGAGCTGGGTTTATTGACCTAAAATTCTAGGCACATGCGAGAGCATTTAAGAGAGGCATGTGCTTCATGTCACACTTATCTTTCAGAACAGGAAAAAGGAGGACAATTGGTTTTCCTCCATGTTTCTGTTTCAGCCAAAATCTGAAAGGAATAAGAGTCTAGTATCTAGGTCTGCTCCTTTAGGCAGTTTTTATGCTAGATAAAATTCAAACCAGAAACTATCCTACCATAAAAAAAATGCAGAAAGATAAAAAATTTGTAGCAGAAAGTGGAAAATGATGGTTATACACTGGATTTTCCTGTAGCTATTTGTGTATTGGTATAAAAGTCATGAACAAAAAGAAATTGAGCTGTAACATTTGGATCTGGACTGATTGCACCGTAAGTTTTGATGTGGGCCTCAAAATTCTGGGTGGTTAATAAAGGCTATCCTGAGACTCAGAAAATCTCACACTGAAAGAATGTGAGATCAAGTCAGCATGGGAACACTTCCTCACTATGGCAGTTTGAATCCGGAGGTTTTAACCAATTCAACAACATACCTGAACTGGGGTTGCAATAATATCAGAGTCAAACATGTCCTCTTCAAAACTAGTTGCCATGCTGAAGTTTTCTGTTCACTATTTTTAATATGAAGAAACTGAGCTGAAATCTGGAGTTATGATGTTTGGTTTATTAATTTACTCTGCTTACTCAACCTCATATGTCAGGAATCTCAGAGCATCACCAGAAGTACAGATGTCAGCTGTTGGCAGCCAGTGATTTCTGGCTGCTCCGAGGTCATTTTTCTCTTGGATTCCCCCTGTGAAAGGTTTCAAATTCACCATTTAACAATATCTCATTTCATGCCTGCTTGCTACTTCAGGTCCAGGAACTAAAATTCTTCTGAACAGTGTAACAGTAATAGCCAGAGAGGCTGTTTGCTTTTTGATGTTGGATGGTTCCTAGGTATGACTACAGTGCCATAAACTGTTTGTACCTGTGATCAGATCACACATCATAAAATAGCCAACACACACTTCTGCCTACAAACAGATCAGACAAAAAAAAAAAAGGAACAGCATTTTTTTTCAAAATAGGGGAATAATTAAAATGCATTTACTGACTTTAGATTTCAAAGCAATATTTTGTGCTGATTTTACTTTTATAGCAAACATTGCATTGCTAGATACACCCAAAGAAATCTATTTCATCCCTGTATTATCACCTCATTACATTTATGTACTTGGAGCTTAGCTTGAATGCACAGGACTGAACAGCAATAATGGTACTCTCTGCTCAACATTTCAACTTGGCTATAAAGTTAGGACGTTCTGGATTTGAAGGGAGTGAATCTGGCTTATGAGAAAAAAGGAAAGTTGGACTAAAAAGTAGTTACTTTAGTACACATTGAATGATTTGCAAAATATCAGTTCATGCCCCAGACATGGAAAGAGAAATCTTTCAGAAAGGTGGAAGGTCTTTACTTGTGCTGCTTTAGTAGTGAACAATGATAAGGCAAGAACACACACACAAATTTTTAATTTTTGTTTTACAAAAGAAAAGGAAAATTGTGCTTTTAGTGGAAGATGTACTACCTCTCTTAAAATGCTGCTACTGAAAAATCCAGCTTTTTGAGGAGATCCTGCTGTATGTCAGTGCCACAAAAACAAGTAATAAGACAGACTGAAGGATGCAAGGGTTTCAGATCCACAGATACCTTCTGTGTCTGAGTAGCAGCTGTGCAAACCCTTTTGTTTTGGGAATAAGTCGCTCAGCTGGTACCAAATCTTACAGCTCACTCCACAGTTCTTGTGGAAACATATCTCTGAACTGCCTTGTACAAAGGTACTCTTTAACTGTATATGTATGAAAACTATCATGCTGTATATTATTAATAAGAAATGATAAATGTATTGGAATACATTATCTAAAGTGATAACATGGTAATTAACAAATTTTTTTTTTTTTTAAATTAAGTAGGCCTTTGTGTCTAAAGAGTCAGGAATGGCTCTCCAAATAGAAAGTTCTTTTTAACACAGAAACTCTATTAACAAACATGCATTGTGTGTATCGTAGGCCTGTTATGCCACTAATACAGAAATGTAAAGGACATATTTCATCTGTTCTGGAGACATATGTTTTAAAACAGCAACATTATATTAAGGAAATTGATTTGTTTTCAAAAGGTGACAAAATCCAAAGCCACTTTTCTGACATTTAACCAAAGAGCTCATCATGCAGATGAACATGGCATTATGAGCTGATCATCCGAATTATTGCTGATGATAATATTCTACAATCAACAATAATTAATCAGTTAGCTTAAAAAAGTTAGTATACAGTTAGTTAGTATACAGTGTTTTTCACCTCCAATAAATCTAGCTGTATAAAAACATAAACATGTAAGAGAATGTTTATAGATGGAAACTCTGACCTAGGGATTTAAACAGACTTAGACCACCAGAGTTTTGTCCTCACGACTCACATGCCCAATGCAAACAATTGCATGGCATTGGGGTCTCCTCAGAGCAAACCCCTATTCAAGCCATTTATGTCAGGAATATTTAGCAAGGAGAGTGACATTCAATGTGGCAATGACGTATCTTATGTCAGCAAGTGAAATTTTGGACTCAGAGGGGCAATGTTGCTTAGTAGTTGCCAGAGAGCATTTGTGGGTGGTTATACAGACAAATGTCCACGATTCATTTCTTAGCAGTAGCATTTATTCCAGCAGATGTTTTTAACTGAAAGGACAAAAAAAGTAATGGAGCTTTTCTCCTACAGCTATTAGTTGGGCATTAGGGATGAATGGAAGAGGAAAATTAGGGAAAGGCCTGCAGCAATAAACTAAACTAAGCTGCTGAAGTCAGAATAGACATTATTTCAGTGGGGAAAAAGCTTCCATTCAAGCAACATGAAACCAGTTTTGCAATTTAAGTAATACAAAATGCACAAAAAGGGCCTCAAAAGACTATGATTTATATTATTATTATTTGTTTTTTCAGCTTCACTTGCATATGGACGACCAGTCCCCCTGAAGGAGGTGCCAAGCTCAGGGTTTCAGACCTTTAGCATTGCATTAGTGGGAAGAGAAGGGGAAGGAGGAGGTAGGACACAGCTGACAAGTCCATTCAACATATCTTTACAACTTAACTTCATGAATGCATCTTAAGAAAGTATATATTTGTATTTCTCACTGCAGTGTGGCTCATACAGCATATTTCAAGACACACTTTCATCAAGGCAAATCAAATATACAAATAGATATAAAATAAAATGGCATATTTAAAATACTGTTAAAAAGAAAAGAAAAGGAAATTGCACTGATAATGGGCTATCCCAGTGTAAAGGGAAACTATTCCATATTCATTCATTCATTATGGAATTAATGTTTCTATATGATTCTATAATATATTTTCTCAATGGGCTAATACAATATGTTTTATATGGACTTTCTAATAATAATCTACATTATTCATTCATTATAGAATCATTCTATCATTCCGTAACTTGTTTTCTCAATGGGCCTTTCAGCCTGTTAATGCAAATTTTCACATCAAGTGTCTCACTGCACTGCTAAATTCACAAAAACCACTCCTATCATCTCCAGATTAAGATGGAAGCAGACACAGACTTGTTGCATTGGCAGCTCTCTAGTGGACATGGCTGGAACCAGGTTCAGGGACACCTCCATTAGCTGTGGGAGCAGAGGGATGAGCTGGGGCATCATCTGCTTGGCCTCTGGTACCCTGCTGATGGCAGAGACAGTGATGCAGGAACATGCCCACGCACATGAGGCTGCCGTGCCAGGGGCACTAGAAATCACAAGCTAATTTTTTTCCCTTGTCCACTTATAGAAACATAGATAGGTGATTACAGAGTCTGTAAAAGCTGTTTACATGACTTTTATGACTTTGATTTTTAAGGAAAATGGTATATTCTGTCATTTCAGCTCAAATGTTTACTTTGGAGAGAAATCATAAGGAGCCAGAGCTGCCACTGAAATGCAACAAAGATAAACATTACTTTATGGTAATTATTGATCAAGCAGATAAAAAAGCTTAGAACAAAACAAAAAATCTTGTAAGCCTGAGGTAATATTTTTATTTCTGTGCCATGAATTACCTCTTTATCCTTCACATAGGGAGAAAACAAGTGGATTCTTCTTGGCCTCTGGCACAATGTACATGTTATAAACAGTATTTTTTTACAGCCTCTTTAGCTCATTAAGGTATCAAAAGTTTCACTCAGCTTCATTCTGTGTAGGGCGCTGGGCACTGTTGGACATGGGATGCTTGGCAGAGGCTTTGAGCGTCTTACTTGCCAAACCTCTCATGAGAAATTTGCCTTTGAAGTCTTTGCCTACTTGCTGGAGCACCACTCTGTCCTGTGGTAATCTCATTTCCAACAAAAAAGCTTAACCAGAAAAAGGTTCTTTGACCCATCTAATTCTTGGAGGCAGAGATTGTGTAGCCTTATGTCGGGGGAAAAAAAACAACAACTCTTTGATTAATCCGATACCTGTGTCAGCAAATGTATGGGTTGTTGCTTTTTCAGCAGCTCTCTGCTGTGAAAAAAGCTCTAAATCAGTCAGTGACATTAGTTTCCTAGTTCCTTATGATCTTAAAAAAGGGCGAGAAAGCCAAATTCATATCAACACCCTAGAAAACTCTAGCAAGAGTTTCATCAGGGTGGCAGTTTTCTATGGTCAAGGCAGAGCACTGAAACTATGATCTTGGAATCATGATTAATGGACAAATATTCATTACATATTTGGAAATGTATTTTATATTTTTCAAGCAAAATCTTTTTATTAGGCTGTTAACAACTAAGTTTCAAATATCCCTGGCCTGGAAATGAATAGTAGTACTTCATACTTTGCCAAAAAGCTGGGGGAAAGCAGTTGCTCTTTGCATGTACTGAGAAGATATCCAGGAAGACATGGGTTTTGGATGGGTTTGTTCTTGAAATCCAACAAGGAATCCTGTGGTGACCCATACCAGAGACTAAACCCTCATAATCTTTCCAGAACAAAATGCACATGTCAGCTCATTTAAAGGAAATCCATCTCAGGTGTCCCTATTTACTTACCCACATTAATAACAGTTATTCTGTTGTCTTGTGCTGGAGATTTGGACCACTGTTCACATCAAACACAAGGAATTGCAGTCTATGAAGAGTGGGCTGCAGTTATCCAAGGAAAAAGAAAGAAATGGGATATCATATGGGACCATCTGAAAGCCTTTAAAACAACGTAATGGGTTAGTAAACCTTATGGACTGATTATTGCCTCTCTGTTCTGGTTGGTCTTTCACAGAAGTTTTATCAGTTCTTATCACCTCTGCTTATTGCTTCTGTTGATCCTCTCCAATTTCTTTTAAAAGCCATTTCCTTGTTTTTTCAATTTCTTTTAAAAGTCATTTCCTTGTATTTTCCTTCAAACTCTTTAGGTCTTACTCTTTCTTCAACAAGCAAAACTGGTTTGATTTACTGAATATCAACTTACTTTTCTGCTTCTGGGTAATCTCATGTTAAAGTTTACTGAGGATCCAGACTGTTATGTGAGATTTTTGTGCCTATATTTGTATTTTTTGCTTTCATAGTTTTCAAATATCCTAGCAAAAAATCATATTTTTAACAAGTAAGAATTATTCAGAATTACTGTACAAGTTCAGGTAAAGACTCTGATGTTTTAAATTTGGAGACTTCCCTCAAATAAGCAAAAGATTTTGTGCAGTGTATCTTGAGAGAGTTTGCCATGATTTTTTTCCCAGTTGTTGAGTTGTTGAGCTTTTAGGTATCTGCTTTCTGGACATAGTCAGCAGCTGAGATCTCTACAGATTTTTTTTTATTTAAAGAATAAAATCTAAGGCTCTCATTGTACTACTTACTCTCTTTCAGATCAGAGCTAGCATTAGGAGACTTGTATGTAAAGCATGATGTCTGTGAAACTGAAGAAANGTATAAAAATTATACAAATGCACTGGAGTATGAATTGGCAAAACAGAGTGAGCTTTATGTAGTACATTTTCCAGNCTCTCTTTCAGATCAGAGCTAGCATTAGGAGACTTGTATGTAAAGCATGATGTCTGTGAAACTGAAGAAATTAATTTAAATAAAGTTCATGAGAAAGATGTATTGCAAATGCAATTTCACCAAATTAGAAACAAAATGTTAATAAAAGTCACATGAAACTACGTTAACTGAGAACAGTTTTCTCTCCCACTCATAGAGGAATAATAGAAAAATAATAAAAGAAAAATAAATGTTAAAATC
>VYZS01074224.1:19369-36316 GCA_013400695.1 Neodrepanis coruscans
ATGCTGAACCTAGTAGTAAATGTAACATTCTTGTTTCCCTTGCTTAATGCCTGCATCCAGCCAGGAGAAGGTCTATCCCATAAACAGAAACACATACCAGATGCAATGAATAGCTCCATGGCTATATTTTCAAGATATAAATTAGTTTAATATACATCTTTGGATTTTCACAGCTTATATTTGTAATGATGACCTTCAAGTTTGGAATTTCCTGGCTGTTAAAGACCTGTGAAGCTCAGGTTGGTGGTGCCACCAAATCTTTTACCCCAAGTCATCATTAGCTGTCAGGAAATACCCTCTTCATTGGTCATTACACCTTAATTATGTCCATCTGTAGAACGTACTCTGGGTGCATTTCAAAGCATTATAGGAGTGTGTTGATGAAAACATTAGCAACGACTTTTCTTTTTTTTTCTCTCTGATGGGTACTGTATGCTATTTGCACTTTTAGACTAAGGACTATTTCAAATTTTTCCATTATATAATTCTCCCCCCCAATGGTTTATAACTGTGCAATAAAAATTCACTCTGTTTGAAACTTGGCAAACAAGCTTTTAAGTTGGAAAAAAAGTCACCAAAGCCAAGCTGGAGTTTAAAGAGTGTAAACTATAAAGGAAACTGAATTTTCTTAAATACATTTTTGTGCTTATACAAATGAAAAACAGATTAATTCTTTATATTTATTGAACTTTGATTGCCATACACAAAATAAGTTCTTTTTTGAGTGAGTTTTCCTTGGTCCAAATGTACAGGCATGTGAGGTTTATTATTTATTCTGAGACTATGGAATGGAAAAAAGGTGGTACCCAGGAAAGAAATGTAATCATTTGAATGATTAACTTAAGCTTGACATAAAGCTCAAAATATGAGGTTTTCCTAAGATTGTCTATTTAAGTAGAGACAAAGCATTCATGTAAATGAAATGTAAACTATCTACCAGCCTCAAAAACTCAGGAGCCCATTTTAACACATGATTTTATCATATTTTTATCTGAATTTTATTCATCACATTCAAGACATCTACTAGAAACAATGCGCTCCAACAGACCTCTTGGTTGCTTTAGAAACATTTTTGAGATTGGTGACAGAGGCTGAAAACAGGCAGCTAATTAATAGTCACAATGGCCCTGTAGCTAAAAGGATGCTGTTCACAAAACCTTACTTTGCTGTGACTAAACAAACCCATTAATGATTCCATGTAAAAGAGAGTAATTACTTTTATCATTTTGATCTCAGTGAGGGAAGGGTCTGTTATGAGAAGAGCATCTCGAAGTGCCTAGAGCTTGGTCATTCAGCTGTTTGAAACAGATAAATGATGTTTCAGAGCAAAGTAGATAAAAAGTCTCAGTTCAAAAACACATGAAAGATGTTTCATTTGGTATCCTTATACACAGTCGGTTTTTTGGCTCTTTCTGTTTAAGCATAGGAGCAATGAGCTCTGAAGTAATTAATTCCTGAAAGGATTTTAGCTGCAATCAGTGTAAAATAGTGCTAGATCAGAGGCTTAGAGGTGAAAAATTATAGAGTGTTTAGTTCTTTTAGTGGCCTTCACATAGGAAAATAAAAGTGCCTGAAAAGGAAGATGAGGAGAAACATGAGCAGAAAGCCAAGTTCTGAAGTGAACCCAACAGTGTCCGGTCTCATACTGAAATCCAGTAGTAACTCTCTTTTGAAGGATTATTTAACCTCTCTGCTGAGTGCAACAAGCTCTCCTCTGTCCAGTCAAATGGTGATGTTTTGTTTGGGACCGTCTTTATTTTTGGAGCAGGGAGGCTTTTCAGCAAACTGCACTTTATTGCTCGGCCAGTCTAGAAGTCAGTTTCCGGGACTGAGTGACCTCCAGCCATCCCTACTTCCAGTTACAAGATTCACTGCAAATACACCTGGAATCTGTCACTTCATCCATTACACTGTGAGCAAAGATGGGCAAAGTCTGAAAAGCCAATTATCTTTTTCCCCTCATCTCAACCTCAGCAGGTATTTACAGTTTCACATAAAGAAAGCAACATTCTCTCTTTTTTTTTTCCTAACTGGTTGCTGACCAGTTTTTGGTCACTGACCAAAGCCATTAGGATGCTGAAAGCTGAAAAAGGGCACAGGAAAAGAGAGCAGTAAGAACTACTGTTCCGACTACTATTTATTCCTATACCAAAGACAAAGGATTTCCCACCTATTCATTTACTTACCTTTATCATGTTTTCAACTCTGTTGTTATATGGTTCTTTCAACCGAAACATCTCACGTTCGGGAAGCTGAAGAAGACTTCCTCAATGTGTTTCCTCTACAGAACAACAAGCCTTTATAAAATGCCAATATAGAATTGAAATCTACAGCTTAATGGTTAGAAGAAAGGTCCAAGAGCCACAGTTTCTGATTTTTATTGTTAATGTGTAACATCATTAATGTCAGACAGTTGTTCTCTGGCTTTGACTTGTCATTTACTTAGTTTCTTCTGATTTCTGACTTCGCACTGATGTAAGATATATAATATATCTAATATATATTATGTGGCATACATCATATATTTTGTAAATATAGGATAAATAAACAGGCAAGGCAGCCATTGTAAAGAACTTTGAAGACCTTCAGTAGAGGTACGTATATGCAAAGCATTCAAGACATATTTAATAACCACAACTTCAATATTTCATCAATGTATTTTAATACATTTTGTGCCATTGGTAAGAGATGATTAAAGAAGTACAGTAAATTTTCTCAAGACTTATAATCTCATATGGATGTTTAGTGTTGCACCAAGAAAAAGTTGGTGGAATACAGTCTGTCCTTTTTTCAGAGATTAATATTCATGAGAAAGTAAGAAATGTATTCCATTTTGTACTATTTCCCACAACAGTCTGACACAAAATATATTAGGAGAACTTTGGCAAGCCCCTAATATAATAAAATATTCAGTTTACAAAGCAGAAAGTGTGCCCCATTTTCTTCCATAAATCTACTATAATAGGCACTTGTGGCAAAAAATACATTTCTGAACACGGAGAAAACACAGATTACCGCATAATCATGATGTAATTGGTTGAAAGCCACCATGGCTGTTTTCTGCTGCAAGCCATATAAAGGGTTTGTGACTATTTTAAGTTCAGGATGAAATGAAGTGAGAGGAAGCCTCCACAGATTTAACTTTGCTGGAAGTCACATGAGCAGATGAAATGAGATCAACTTGTAAAGAAAAGGCAAGCTGTGGCTGGAAAGATTTCCTCATGGCTGCTGCATTAGTAAGCTCAGAGGAGAGCTAAAGTCATGTAGACCATTATTGTGTAGTTAGTGGGCTGAACATATCATACTTCTTTTTTACCATGCACTCTTACATCAAGTTAATAAGGTATAGATGGGAGCTTGTTCACTGATCAGCATAGCAACTGAACCTTGAAACATCCAAAATTCCAGTGCAAAGTTCCCAATGAATGCCATACATCTGGCTGTTTCTATGAACAAACAAGGGATTTTCTCCAGGAAGAAGTATTGGAAATCACTCACAAATGTGCTGCATCGATCCAAAACATTTATAATCATTTGACTTTGGTTTTGGGCACAGGGTTTCCATTTGCACATGCACACAGGCAGACAGATCTTCTCTGTCTCCCTCCCTCCCTCTCATGCTTTCTTATAAAAGCAGTTGCTATTTCCTGACTGGCATTTCTCCAAATTTGTGAACTAATTTAATCTGGCACCTTTTAACTCATTCCATTGCCCACCACAAACCTTGCCTGAAAAAAAAAAAAAAAAAAAAAAGAGAAAAAGCCTCCATGAGACTGAAGGAATGAGGTGGACAGAGAAGAAAACTAGATGTCCAGGGAGCCAAGTTTACCAGAGCTGGTGTACAAAACATATGGAACTACCAAATATTCTGCACACTGTATGCACTGTGCTTCCACAGAACCAAAAGTGGGAGCTAGAAATGACACAACTGTGCTTTTTTGCGAGTTTCACAACCCGAGTCCAACATGGCACCTATATGACATTACTGCTTTTGGGCCCCAATTCAGTATCTGAATACAACTTTCTTTGGAACTGCTTCCAAGCTCAGGAGACTGTCCATGGTCTTAGAGGATACTGTCACAGTCCTTTGTGAATGAGTGAAAAAATCCTGGGACTTTCTGGACATTTCCAGATGCTATGGGGAGAGAAAGGCACCCTCACTGTTCTGCCAGGTGACAATATCCCCCTGACAGCAGTGAGGCAACTACAAAAAAGTGTAACTGTCACAGCTGGGCTCTGGCACGGGTGTTGAATCAGCACAGCTGCGCAGTCCCCACCTCCCAAGAGCCCAGCTGTGTGAGCAGTGTCCCGGCATCACATCAAGGAAATGCGTGGCTGCAGTGAACAGCTATTTCTTTCCCAGGTGCTTCTTTTCCTGAATTTCTTAGAGCAGCTCAGAGCAGTCCTTCAAAAGGTGTAAGACATTTGGTAAGTGCCATGAATAGTCCAAATTTTTCTCATACTACTAGGAAGAAATTAACTCAGCTTCTTAGTCTTGACTGTGTAAAAACACCCCAAGAGAAAGATTCAGAATACTTAGATTAGATCAACCCAATTGCGTCCTCTCCAGAAACTGAGGAATCAGGATCCCTCGTGCAACTGCTGTACAATTTATGTGGCACGATATGCATGAGTTCTTTTATGCACCACCTCAGAGGAACTCACGTGACATAGTCTTAAGCTGCATTAGGGGAGGTTTAGACTGGATGTTAGGAAAAACTTTTTTACAGAGAGAATGATTTCCCACTGGAATAGGATGCCCAGGGAGGTGGAGTCACCATCCCTGGATGTGCTTAAGAAAAGGTTGGATGATGTACTTAGTGACATGATTTGGATGGTGTTGGGTAATAGGCTGGTGATAAGTTAGGTAATAGGTAACAGGTTGGACTTGATGATCTCTACGGTCTTTTCCAATCTTGTTACTTCTGTGATTCTGTGATTATCTCTGTGTTACTACAGGGTGGAATAAATGTAAAAAAAAGTTATATAAATAAAAAAAAATCCATAAAATCTAGATGAATGTTATAATTTATCTCTCCAAAGCTGCCACTGCAATGCCCCATCCCTGTTACAAGATGCAGCAGACATATATATCCTGCCTATAGCAGTGTGGAGGGGGAAAATTCAAACATCATTGGATCCTCACATTCTTTTTGCACCCTCCAACCAAACTCACAACAACCTTGTGAAGGATCCATGAAGATCCAGGCAGCCCTTAACATAGCCACATCCAGCCTTAACAGTGCCTGTTCCACACCCAGGGCTTGGCTCCACTATGACATCTCGTCCTGAAGAAGCCCTCTGGGTACAGTCATGGTCTTGCAGGGAAAAATCATGGAATCATAGAATAATTTAGGTTGGAAAAGACCCCCAAATTCGTTGAGTCCAACCATTAACATAGCACTGCCAAATCCATCACTAAACCATGTCCCCAATTGCCACATCCCCACACGTCTTTTAAACACGTCCAGGGCTGGAGAATCATACCCTTCCCTGGGCACCCTGTTACACTGCTTGGCAATCCTTTCAGTGAAGACGTTTTTCCTAATATCCAATCTACACCTTCCTGGGGTAACTTGTGGCTGCTTCATCTTATCCTATACCTTTTGAAAGAAGGGATCAATGTCCACACTGCAGAGAAGTCTGAAACCCAATTAAATGGATAGTATTTGGGGTTTTTTTAGAGTAACTATAGTTCTGCACTGAGTCTTCTTCACAGTTAGCTGCTTTAAGGTCAGGACTGGAGATGTTTAATGTGCCACATGACAAATTCAGGAGCTGCAGCTGAAGTGGCAGAAAAAAATATCCACTCGGCAGAAAGCAAAGCTTACATAAATTATCCAAGAGCACCTGCTGGGATGAGGCTGGGAAGGAGTGCATGGCTAGGAAGAGGGTAACAGTCTTCTGATGTTCTTTGATGAGATTATCTTGTATAAACCAACATTTGAGATTCACCTCTGTGTGTTATCACAGTTAGTCTTGTCAGAAGGTGTGTATGAACCATTGCAGTGATGTTATACAGAACATGTACATTTTCACAGTTCCAAAAATCCCCCTCATCCACAAGGACAACTCCCAAAGGCACTAAGATTGTTGTCACAGTCAACAAATAAAAAACCCAAAGAAAGAAACCCAAAGAAATCTCCCCAAATTGCTATAATCAGAATTTTACAGAGTTACCTATCAAAATAAGAGATGGAAAAACATGAAAGTTTTTTCTTTTTCTTCTCCATATGGTGCTAAAAAGAAAGAAATGGGAATGGTTGGACCTCATCTGTTTTAATGGACAACCATCCCCACTCCTATTCACATCAGCCTGACAGACATGTTTACCCTCCTTGAAATGAGGTTCTCTTTCAGTTTCTGTAAATTATTTTTATGAATTCAGAATAACAGAATGAACAGGTGAAATGTCTCAGGAAAGACAATGAACTCTCCAAAAACACATGTTCCTACTTAAATTATTGAGAGAGTTGGAGTACATTGGTAACAGCAAGAACATAGGAAAATGGGTTTCCACTCAAGAAAAAAGAATACAGCTTTCAGTCAAATATAGTACTGACACCACTACAACTAAAAGTGAATGCTTTGCAAATTTTTGCCTATATTTTTTCAAAAGCTTGATTAAGCTTTTCTCTGAGATCATTATCCATTGAATCCTAAGTTTGTAGAGGACATGTAAGAGGGCCTTTATATACCCACTTGCAGAAAAACAAAAACAAGTGGAAATCTCATGGCATCTGGACTGCCTGACTAACAAGGATGTACAAATTATTTTTTTCAATGTATATCTGTAACATTTAAATGCACTTAAATGAGATCCTATTTAGGGAATGTCATCTAAAGCTTACAGAGTTTGCTGATTTGTTTCCATCACAAATGCTCTACCTGAAAAACAGACTAAGTAGGAGAAAGCTCAAGAGAATCTCTAAATAATGTCTTGATTAGAAAATCTGGTTGTGTCACTTTGCTCATTAACCTCACTAACACCTTTGGCAGCAGAGTACTCTTCCACCTACACTGACAACCCTCTGCTTTAGCAACACAGTGTTCCTAAACTTGGAAAAGAAACTCCAATCCAAAAATTTCCCTCCAATAAATCAAAAACGATATATGTCTTAAGCATCTTTTCCAGTCACCAGCTCATGGTCACCTGAGTCCACTGTAACCAACTCCTTCCATCAACACTAATGACCCTGGTTTGAATGTTGTCATTAGGAAAACTTTCATTTTTATCCTTAGATACAATGCAAATTTTAGAAACAAATAAAGTAGCTACAAGAAGCATATTTTTAAAGTAATATATTGACACAGTGCTATCACCTAATAGTGGCAAATCATAACTTCTAGAACTGTGATATACAGAGGTAACTCCTGATAAATTGTTAGAGGTCATAAATAAACATAACTGAGTGCCCAATTGTATACAACTGCACAAACCAAACAAACTTTTCCTTTACTTTACAAATTCAAAAGGTTTGCAGCCTTCATGCCTTTTCAACACCTTTTCTCCAAAAGAAAGCTTCTATACCCATTCTATACCTTCATATTGCTGTATAACCAATAAACCCTTTTTGCCACTATTCTTATATAAATAATATTTAAACTTGATTTCACACATGTCTCTCTTTTAAATGAAAACTGAAAATGATTTCTCTCCTCTTTATGTTGAAAGAGACTTTTTTTTTTTTTTTGTCTAGAAACAATTCTGCTTGAAACAGTCAAAGGACAAGGCTGTTTTCAATATGGACAGAAGCTCTGGGGGAAATTCTCTTCATTTACTGAAGCCTGGTAGGGCTGGCAAAAGATATTAGGAGCAGCTGTAAAAATTACTAATGCAAAAGGAGACAATGCATCGTAAAATGTGAAGTCAAACACCTCCTCAAGTTGTAGAAGTTGAGAAGAGGCAGTGATTTATCTGCACCTCCTCCAAACCAGCTCTGAAGTATGAGTGCAACACAGTCACACTAACATGAGCTGGTAAGAAACCAGAGGGAGATGAGACAGGAGGCTATGAAAGGGAAGCACTATCACTTTTCCCTCTAGTCTGAGTACAGTCTCAAGGTGTTTGGTTACAGCAAAAAAAGGTGCCAAATAATCAGAGGAAACAGACTATGAAGAGAGCCATAAATTTATTTAGATTAACTGAAATTTTCACCGTTTGGCTTCAAGCAGAAGAACTAAATATTTTTTC
The DNA here is from genome assembly GCA_013400695.1 of Neodrepanis coruscans. Classification (NCBI taxonomy): domain Eukaryota; kingdom Metazoa; phylum Chordata; class Aves; order Passeriformes; family Philepittidae; genus Neodrepanis; species Neodrepanis coruscans. Next base: position 27,564 of record VYZS01074224.1, read on the forward strand.
TTGCAACTAATCTATTTTGACTCTATGAAAAACATTTTCTTTGCAATGAAGTTATTAAAGTCTTAGCACTTACTGTTTTGTAGTTAATACACGGACTTTTTTCTCCCTGCCTGGTAGTTTCTCTGTAATAAATTTCTTTGCACAGGTCGGCTCTTCACTCTACTTCTCTTATTACTTCATTTAAGAGAATGATTTATTTTGAACCCCAAACCAAACATAGGATTGAAAAGTAGAGGTTAAGAAATGAAATAAAAAGAAAACAGTCTTCACCTTTCATTATGCTTGTCTTGAGTATCTGCTTTATTAAACTCATTCAGTGTTTAAGTCTGGTTTATTAAAAACCAGCAATGTTAAGCTTATACTATTTTTAAAGCTGTCTGCACTCTGTAGTATTTAATAAGCTGTCCAAAACCAGATTTTGTTGTTGTTGTTGCTGTTTGAAAAGCAAACAAGTTTAGAATGCTCCAAGATATCCATTTGTATAAATTAGTTAACATTTACATAAGCCTGGCCAATATAATATCAAGTTAATTTTATAAACCAAAATCTGAAGCGTGTTTATTGCACAGTTTGGCTACTCATTAAGGATATAATCTGGTTCCCTATTGGAAATTTCAACATAGATTGACACTTATGTCAGTGTTTAAACACACTCTTTATATGTATGAAAATCTCCTTATACTACCAAGATGACTTGTCAGTAGTAACCTCATTTTCTGCTCTACCCCTAAAATCTCAGCTGATGTATCAAGAATCACTTTTAAACAGCTTAATTTTAATAGTTATTATATATATATAATATCATTATATATATATTGCACTTGGTGCAACTAGTGGGAATGCTGTTAAAGATTTAGATGTCAGGAGGCTTGACATATCCTGAATTTAGAAGCAGGATCAAGCAGCAGACACTACATTTAGAATATTACCTCGGAGCCATTGTTCACATGATGTCCACAGGGAATGATATCAAAATAAGGGACAAGATTTTGGTTATCAAGTGTTATTAGTTCTGAAGAAGCGTAATTTTATCATCTCCACTGCAACATCATTTTTAGAAACAGGGAATTTGGTATGAATCATATGCATCTCCTATTTGGTATGAATCATATACATCTCCTATTTAGTATAGCTTTTCCCTATTTCTTTGTATGACACAATTTGGAAAGCTACAGCAAGAAATGTGCCTCAATCCAGCCAGGAAAGTCCTGTTTTCTCTGGTCCTTATGAAATAAGAAGGCTGCTTAACACATGATAAGAGCAGCTATACATGATACAAGCAGATCTTTCTCAGCTCTGAATAGCCAGCAACTATAATTATAAACACAGTGGATATCACAGGAGAAATTTATTTGTCTAAACGCAGGCAGCTAGTGGTCTTTAGATGCTGCAAGACATGACTTTCCTGCAATCTGGTCAAAATTATAGAGCAACATTTTAAACCACTGCACTTGCTGAGGAGATGCCTCATACAACAACCCCAGTCTCAGCTGAAACCTGTACCCCTGGAAGCCAGACAGCTCTTGCTGCCCTGGAGACAAGTCCATTTAGCCCCAACCCCATTGTGTTTCCAACATTACTGTTCTCCAGCTCCCTGGAACAGGGAACAGTCAGTCCAGTATCTGCCAGGACCACGTGGCAATTCACCAGTGTGACCACCAAGTCATCACATGGTTCCCTGCAGCTACTTTCCCCCACAGCCATGTCCAGTTCATTGTCAGCCGGTTTCCCAGCAGATCATATGGTCCTTAAAGGGTGCGGGACTTGCAGCCCATGCACCTTCTCCTTCCTCAACCTGATCTATGCTTGGCTGTGTTCAATATCTCAGTTTGTCAGGACAACTCAGTCATGCTGTGAAGCTTCACCAAGGACAGTGCAGTTGGTGAGACCCATCTGAGGAACTCTCTGCAGCCACCAGCAATGGACAGACAGCCAGGGGCACCAGGCAGGTACTGACAAGCCCATGTACTGTCCTTTCCTGATGAACTAAGCCTGATGAAGCACACAGCTTGCTGAAAGTCCATTTCCCTTCCCTGTAAAAATATATCGGTATTTTGCAAAAGCAAACAAAAAGCCCCAAACTTTATTCCGTGTCAGAATGAAAAGCGGGCATTTTTAAATTCCCAGTAGATAAAGCCATGTTTGAGAAAAAACAAATTTCTGGACCTCACAAGTTGCCACACAGCGGAGTTGTTTTTGCCCCTCAGTCAGCTCCAATTATGAACTAATTGAATGAGTTTTGCCTCAGACATTTCTGTGAATAGCGTTGAACTATGGAGTCATAGCCAAACTTCTTCATTTAAAAAGCTGCTCTTGCCTCTATACTCAAACATTGCACACCCCTTCGCAATGCTCTGGAAAGCAGGTAAATAATTCAAAATTTGTAGCTCTCCAGCTTATCCCAAATCTAATGTCTAGCACCTTCTAGGAATAACAGAGAAAGGAAATTAATGCAAGAGGGAGAAGTCATAAAAACAAAGCTCTAGGAGGTTCCCCAGTTAGGTCACCAGAAGAGTTAAGAGGGTTGTTTTTCTTCTTCCTAATAGAGGAGACTAAATTTAATATCTTTTTTCATTTTCTACTTTACTCTGCTCTTTTCCTCTCAATCTCAGTCCTCCTTCTCCTCCTTTCTTCTCCTCCAGTCTGAAATTCCATTCCTAGCCATATGTTTCTCATTGTGATCCACCTTCCATTTTTGGTCATACAGCAAAATGTGGTTTGAAGATCCAAGAAAGTCAGAGCATGTTGACACAAGGACGTTGGATTCTAGGTTTTGTCAACACTGAGCTGAAGAGCTTTGGGCCTTGAATCAATTTTAGCCCCCTTGACCAAGGAAACCCTGCAGAGAGGCAGACTAAGCTCAATGAGAACAGATTTCCAAGTGAACAGAGCCATATAAGTATATCTTGCACAACAGGGGACTGTTTTTTATTTTCTATATGATCTGCCCTTCCCTCCAGTTTTAGATTCAAACACTACTCCATTTTGCTTGCCATGCAGCTCTTTGCAATGAGACCGAAAAGTTTTCTTGTAGGTGATAGACAGTAATGCGATTCTTAAGACAAACTTGACTTTCAAATATCAAATGGCTTTTTTTCCTAGAAATTGAGATAAATAATAAACCCAAAACAACTCCAAAATTCCACAATGATCTATTCGGAAAGCAGCGTGGTTGGCAAATGATGGAGAGTCCGACTCTTTTCCCAGACGACCCGGGGAATTTCCTGTTCAATTACTGTGTTCCCAGAATGTCTGGGCCTGTGAAGTGGGTCCACCAGCTAAAAGTCCATTTCCAGCTTTGGATTTCAACTAAAAAACATGTGTATAAGGCTGGGTAATGGAAGAGAGTGTAAGGGAAGAAGAATTAAACTGATGTTGACATTATTTGAAATGTGCTTTAATTCATGCTCTGCCAGATAGCTGAAGATTAATCTCAAACTGTTTATTTTAATGTATCATATTTCTGACTTCCAGCTAGCTATCAGCTGGTGTAGTATAAGCTTTAATTTTGGCACCACTGAGTCTTCATTGTGTTTACATTTTCACTCACACTTTCTTTGGTTTTATCATAAGCAATTTCATGATTTAATGGCACTTTCTTTCCTGAATAAGAATCAATGTAGTTAAATTTTGGAGATGGGAGAGAGACTTTTCATAAACTACCTATTTTCCGTGTGTAGTTGCTTACAAAATCGAGGGCTTGGAAGATCCTTTAGCAATGGCCATTTCTGAGGGAAAGTGAAAATGAAACACAGAATTATCTGTTCTAAAATCCTGGATTAAGGATTGCGCTGATTTGAATAAATCTGAAAAGTTTTAATCATTTTTCTAACTAACACTCCGACGTCCCCATTGAAAATATCACACTTTCATTTAGCTAAAACAGAGCCATATCATGACCCAGAAATAACAAGGAAAATATTGTCAATACATAATCATAGCAACTAACAAAAAATAGTGTTTTGCTGAACAGAGCTGCTCTAGCAGAACCTGGTCTGGGAAAGAACTTGGATTAATTTATTTGATCCAAATATTTTTAACCCCTTAAAAATATTGCTTCCTTAAATTAGTACACTTAGATAGGCAGACACTTGCAGAGTCTGATGGCTCTGACAGGAAGAGCTCACAGCTGTCGCCTCACTGGCCGCATAGTCAAGACCTGCATTCCCATCTTCCCTAAGAGAGGACTGGCTTCTTGCTCCTTTCATCCTGCCAAAGGATGAGCCCAGCTCTATACTAGATTTACAACTGATGGTCTGGTTTTAGGATCTGTGGCAGGTTTCCAAGATGACATACTGGTGCGTTCAGATGCCTCCAATGAATGGCAGTGACACGTCTAAGAGGAATTTTTATAAAACACATGCATATAAAGCTCAAGGATTCATGTTTTACATGAGGCAGTGCAGACTGAAGATTCAGCCTTTATAAGCAAGACAATAATGCCGAATACTCCTGAACTATGCTCCAAGCATTACAACTTGCAAAACACTGCAAGACCTCACAAGTGTGGAGACACAAAAGCAGGAGGCAAAACACATCATGAATTCTAGCCAGATTTCTTGGCTTGAGAAAATTTCTCAGCTAGGAAAAGTTAATCTGATTCTGGAGAACACTAGAGAAATTCTAACAGGAACTGTACATCTTGAAGATGCAAAAACCTCCAAAAGTATAAAGAAATTATTTGTATCTCTATCTCCAGATTTTATCCTCTTGGGACAGAATTCTCATATAGCATCTGTGTGATAAAATGAACTGTGTAAGGGCAACAAAAGCAGAGAATGAGAAATTATAAAGAAGGCAATAAAAAGAAAAGAAAAGAATAGGAGACAACTCTTAGACCTCACACAGCCTCTCTTAAACAATGGGGAGAAAATCTTCCAGGAATTCAGTAAGACCTGGGAAGAAATAGAGGGACTGCTGGAACAAATGGCTTCTGGCTTCAGCTCCTCTGAATGACCTTGACTCTGCACATTAGAGCTAGTTGTTACATAAGGCACTGAAATAGAGAACACACCATAAAAACTCTGAACATTTCCTCCCATAAGATTCCTTTGTTATAGGACTCTTTTGTAACATTTAGTAATAATTTCCTCTCTGACAAATGTTCTTGTGCAAATTATAATGCCATTATGTTCTGATGTGAGCTTTTCCCTAGTTTCTTAGTTAATTCATCTTTATGGAAGCTCTTCAGCTGCCAGCCAGTACTGGAAATTTATTAATTCCAAGTGATTTTAATAATGCATGGGAGCTGAGGAGAAGTTTAGCAAACTCTCAAAATATTTCTTTACTAACACTTGACTGGGTATTATATTTGTCTTCTAATTTCTTTTTCTTTGCTGGAAAACCTTCACATGGATCTCTGCCACAGTCCATGGATTTTTTAGCTCTGACAAGGTAGGTTGCCATTAGAAAGCATAGGAAAGATTGGGAGTGAATCATCTCTTTATTTCCCTTTTGCATGGTAGGTTGATCATAGAGTTACTGTAAAATCTCTCCTCTGTTCCTTTTGCACAAAACGTGAATTTTGTTATATGTGTAGCAGAGCCAAGGTAGTCAAGACAAAGCAAGTGAGAAGCAGAGCTACTCATACTTTTGCTTCCTTTGTGGTTGGCCACAGCCAGCTATCAAGGTAAAGGTGTTTCAAGACAGCACAAACTTATTTCTCCACTATTAATCCTCTTCCGATTGTCTAGATTATTGCTTTCACTTTTTCTTCCTCTATACTCTGTTATGTCCATAAGCCCTAACTCACCCTCTAAATTGCAATTTAGTGGTGCCAAAACCTGCATAAATTATTCTCTCTGCTTCACTAGCAGATAACTTGTGCTTAGTCTGATTAAAAACTTGGCAAAAGATATAAAACGACTGATGCACCAGAAAGACTGACCTCGTGAATTCATTTAATACTCACATAAAATGTGGTAGAAAGATGTTTATAAAGCAATTTGTAGGAAAATCAGATTGCAGGAAGTACTAGATTCTTGCTTTAGATTATCTGACATTCAGTATCTGGCAGCCACTCATCTGATCAAGAAGAACGATACCCTCTTGCTCTGAACAACCTCATGGGAACCCCATAAATGGGAGCTTACTCATCCTAAAGAAAGTTTTCTGTAGAAGGGAATATTTTACCCTTTTGTAAGTCTCCAAAAGGATTCTTCTGACTGGCTGTGAAAATCAGCATGATCTCTCTTTTCTTCTGTTTAGCTTTGTTCAAGTTTAACACAAACAGCTTAAATTCTGTGTGGTTACTGCGGAACAAAATATACTGCCAAGGACTGAAACTATTAAATCTTTTCTTTTATCTATTCCTCATGAATATCACATGCCCAGACAAATTAGGTTGTTCATAGCAGTCTTAGCTTAATAATATTTTCCTTCTTAGAAGGAAAAGACTTGTGATAACATATGTAGAGATGAACCTCTCCACAGTGATTTTATAGCATTTTTTTCCAATGAGCCTAATGAAACAGATTCATAAAGCTGAATACTTTTAGTCTAGCAAGACATACGCATTTGCAGTCATCCTATATTTAGAAGCTTGTTTAGGAACTTCAAATCATAAAATGATGTGTCTTCTTTTTAAAAATTAATTACACCAGAAGTTTTGGATGGTTGGGAACCTGTCCAATAACACAATTAAACAGGTTTTGTTTACTTAGTCATCTCAGGACTAATAGTCTAAATGATAACAGCTACTAGTGCTTCACCAATAGGGACCATTACAGTCAGCATCTACATGGAATGAACAAAGCATCCTACAGGTGAAAGAGTGGTAGAGAGAAAGCCTGGTCTGGTGGAAAGAACTAGAAAATTTTTAAAGTCCCTTCCAACACAAAACATTCTATGATTCTATGTTGCATGAGCAACACAGGAATCTAACCCAGCAATTCCTCTTACTGAAGGTCAAGGAGAAGACCCAGGGCATCTCAGGATCTGCTGGAATGAAGCTGTCTCTCTGTCAGGAAACACAGAACTATGTCCAAATGGATTTGATGCAGCCCTTTGCAGTGAACTAACCCCACACTAAAAGTGAGTTGGACCGTATTTATTCCCTGCTGGAATGTCTGCAGAAAAAGGCACAGTCTTACCAGTTAGACACAGCCTTAATTCCACAAAGAAGCAGAACCCTCACAAGAGGTACTGTTGAAGTCTAGTTAGGGACCAGCAAGTAAGAGTGGAAACATCTGGTTCTTGTACAAGACTTTCCTCTGCCTGTCTCTGCAGGCATCCTTCAGTGCTGCTTCTCTGGCTGCTCTTCCCTTCTTTGAGCTGGCAATAGCAATAGGAAGGAAAGCAATGCTTTGTGTAACACCAATCCTGCTTATGAGCACAGGGAATTACAGCAAGTGTTTGTAACTAGAAATAGCGAACTGAAGCAGAAATGAGGTGTCCAGGTTCCTGTGGTGTGCTCAAAGCACCATCCATCTGACTGCTGACATTGGTCATACTGGCTGGGTAAGAAGGCATGGTGTCCTCTCCAACAGACAAGGAATGTGTTGGAGAGGATCACAGTGGCTGTATTGATCAGAGGAAAAGATTGCAGTGTCACAGTGTGTTTCTCACCAAAATGGAGCTACATCATTAGAAGCATAATTTGTTTATGCCTTAAAGTATAGCTAAAGCCTGATCAAGTATGAGGAGGAAATAAAATATTATGCTGAGCTCATAGGGTATTTTTATAGATGGCATATAAGCGGAATTTAGTCATATTTTTGTCAAGGATCCAAATAATTCAGGTAAAAATACAGTATCTAAACAACTAGTTTTGGTGAGGAGACCAGGAAGGGAGACTGAGAAATATAAAATGAGAAAGATTGAAATAAAATAGTTGTAAGCCACTATAAAACATGTATTATGAAAGGTTCATATGGAATACCAAAAGCTCAAATCTAGCTTCTCAGTTGAATTATGCTTCAGCCTGGTTTACTGAAGACCACTTCTGTGTACAACTACCCCATGACTACGGTTTGAAAGGCATCAGTGGTTCATAGACTCCACTACATGGATTTCAAAACCTGAAGGAAAAATAGTAATTGTCCTTAACATTTTTTTCTATTAAGAAAGCTAATTATTCAGATTCTTTTTAGTACACATTGCTCCAGCCAACTGACTTGGCTTTTTGGTGTTATTTGTGCAGACATGAATTCCTTCTACAGCGCCCAATAGTCACACCGCAGCTGAGTAATGGCCTGACACACTGATCTATTCTTTCCTCACAGCAAACTGTGATAAGAAAGGACCATCTCGCAGCTTCTTGCTGTTTTTCCTTTTGTGCAAAAAAAGAGCCTGCCATCTAACCTGCTCTCTGCTGTCAATCCAAGAGTAACAGATGTCTTCCTAGCAGGAGAGCTATAGTTTTTAACAATGAATACATGAAAATGTAAATCTGACTGTTGTAGGTTGGAAAGGATAAAACCGTTCCTCCCCACCACTCCCTGACGGGACTGTCCGTGGTCCCGCGCTGTCGCGCCCGTGGAGACCGCATGGGGAACGGAGACACCGCGCGCACCGGGAGCCACCGGGGGCTGCAGGTGATGGCGCCATGATGGCCAGCGGCAGCGGGCGAGCTGGCGGTGGCAGCGCTGGGAGAGGCCAGCGGTGGTCCGGGCTGGGCCAGCCAGCGCGGACCCAGCGGACCACCGCCTCCACCGCCCCTCCATCCCTCGGCCGTGGTCCGCTCCAGGACACGTGCAGTTCGAGCAGCGGCGGCGCCTCCTCGTCCCCCCAGCCCCGTGGCAGCGCCGTGGCGG
>VYZS01074225.1:24104-37224 GCA_013400695.1 Neodrepanis coruscans
CGGCCTCCGGCGCATGGGAGGCGGCGCGCCCTGGGCCGGGAATGCCGGAGCACCGCCGGACCCGAGCAGGTTCCCGGCGGCTCCGGGGCTCAGGCTCAGCCTCTCCGCGCTCCCCTCGCTCCCGCCCGCCGCCCGCGCACGGCGCTGCGCGCGCCCGCTGCTGCCACCTGCCGGACCGATCCCGGCCCGTCCTGGTCCCGATCCCTCCCCTCCGTGCCCCGGGCGGGCCGGCGCTCCAGAGGGGATGTCCAGCGGGACATGTCCAGCGGGGAAGCCGACGAGGCGGAGGCGCGGGGGCTCCGCACCTTCCAGCGGCGCCGGTGCACGGACGTGCGGGGGGAAAGGCGGCGTATGGCGGGGGCTGCCCCGCGGATCCCCCGCTGGCGCGGAGCGCAGGTGCCCACCCGTGTCCATCCCTCTCGTGCCCATCCCCACTCGCATCTATCTCCCTAGTGTCCATCCCCACCCGTGTCCGTCCCCCCGGGGTGGCGCACGCAGAGGCTGTCGGTGCCCGGGACTGCCCGCACACCCACGACGCCTCCGCGGGAGCGGGGCAGGTGCCGCTGCCGGGGCCGTGGCACGGGGAATGCAGGACGTTGGGCTCCGTCACTTTTCAGCTCCTCCAGCCCTTCGCGGTTTGAGACGAGGGCACTGACGCGCCCCACACTGGTGCCTAAGGATGCTACAGGAAAACATGGGAGACAACTGCCACCTCCCGTCATCTCCCTACCCACTGGCNGGAAGGTGACTAAAAAGCTAACAGTTCTGCACCTTGAAATAAAGGATAGCTGAGATAGATATAATAGAAGAACACAGTTCTGAAATAACACAAAGATAGTGAGTAGAGAACAAGCATAATTCACTTTATATGGACCAAACAGTATCAGGCAGCAGATTTTTAAAAAAGCACCCAACATATGAACCTGTGGAACTCACTGCTGTCAGACTTTCTAAACTGCTCACGTTTCTAGCACGAAAAAAACTCCTTTGGATGAATTAATGGTCATTGTGTCAAGGGCTATAATGCACATAGGTGTGGACACACTGACAGTTGCAAAAATATAAAGCTATAGCTGGAGAAGAAGAAGTCTTTCAAGCTTCCTCTCTGCTCCAGCACATACCCCTGCATTCTGACAGCGGGGCACAAGCAGCTCGAGTGTTGTTAGAATTTAAGCTCAGGAGAGATGGTAACAGCCAGAAGCAGGAGATGGTGAGGGCAGATCCCGAACGCCAGATGCGGTTCGTGCTTTGCACGCTGTGCTCAGACAGACCCACAGACCTGGCCCAAAGCGAGAACAACTGCGACACGCGTTCTTCGTGAGCAAAGTTAGTCCCTTCTTTCCCTCTCTCGTACAAACTGCTGGACTCGGCTCAGACTACGTGCAGTTACGGCTTCTGGTGGGACAGCGAGACAAAACGCGGCAGCTCCTCACGGAGCCTCTGGATGCAGCTCCTGGAAACCGAGCGTGCGAGGGAAGCAGCTTTGAAATGGCTACTTCCACAGCCAGAACACGCGGCGCGGGAGCCCCGCGGAGCAGCGCAGACCGCGCTCTGCAGCCGAGGCAGGGCGAGAGCCCCGCGGGCCGCGGCTCCCAGCGCGACCCCTGCGCGGAGCGGCCCCTCAGCGCGGCCCCGCCGCGGGCGCTGNGCGCAGGTGCCCACCCGTGTCCATCCCTCTCGTGCCCATCCCCACTCGCATCTATCTCCCTAGTGTCCATCCCCACCCGTGTCCGTCCCCCCGGGGTGGCGCACGCAGAGGCTGTCGGTGCCCCGGGACTGCCCGCACACCCACGACGCCTCCGCGGGAGCGGGGCAGGTGCCGCTGCCGGGGCCGTGGCACGGGGAATGCAGGACGTTGGGCTCCGTCACTTTTCAGCTCCTCCAGCCCTTCGCGGTTTGAGACGAGGGCACTGACGCGCCCCACACTGGTGCCTAAGGATGCTACAGGAAAACATGGGAGACAACTGCCACCTCCCGTCATCTCCCTACCCACTGGCTGGATGAAAGACCATCTGCTCCCACCAAAGACTGACAACTTGTTCCTGACAGTGTGTGCTTAAAAGTGGGAGACTTGAAACCCATGCAGTAACGATGATAAACTGGCACTGTGCAAAGCAAGCAATTATGAGGAGGATCTTTTCTTGATAACTTTTGAGTTGGCATCTGAGGAAAAAAGTGGATTTGTGTCTCTGTTCCTGCTTTATATTAAGTGTACTGGACCTAAGATCCCTAAGGGCATTTTTATTTGACAGAGCAATAAAGTGTCCAACATGAGCTCTAATCCTTAGAACCAGACAGTCAGTGGCAACGGTTCATTGCAACATTTAGTTTTATGCTTTAAAAACCCCACACAGTTCCAGCGTGCTGGAACTGGCCCAACCAGGTGAACACATTTGCTTTAAAGCACAGCAAAACAGGTTGTTTTTTTCTTAGCAACATTTTGGGCTCGATTGCACTTGAACCCAGCCGAAACAGTAAAAGATGATGTGTTGACTGTGCTATTCAGTCAACCAAAAAACTTCTCCATTCTCAAGTCCATGTATAGCAACAGACTCTAAGGAAAAGATCTACTGGAGAAAACTTACTTTTCCCTGTGTGTTCAGCAGGCAATTGCCACAGCATAGCACTCCCAAACAGCTTCAGACACCTTGTAGGCACCATGGCAGATCTGGGTTGCAAAAGGACAGCTGTATACAGCTGTATGCTGAACATTTCTCACAGGCAAAGAAAAGCTGCATTATAACACTAAGAGCAGGGTAGCTATGCTACCTCCAAGAGATTGAGGTCTCACTTATAGGAAGAAAACGGGTTTGTAAACCACAGATATAATCTAGAAGGAATTCTGCCAATCCCTCCTGAGTTATGAGGTGGTTTGGTATCAGGTAAACCTGTACCTGTGCTTCAGAGGCCAGACTGTAGACTGTCTGCCAGGGGTAGACAATCAATCAGGAAGCAAATGCTGTGCTACTCTGACCATGATCTAATGAAGTACATAAATAAGTAACTAATTGCAAAGCCAGGTAGCATGTGAGCAAGACTAGCTCTGGCAGGTTACAGTATTTTAGTTCTAATATCTGCTGCAGAGAACATGTTCTACTTCATCTGCTCTGCCAACGGTACTTGCCTACCGTTTCCTTCAGGGAGAGACACAATTGCAGCCAGATGGACTAGAGACGAGTTTCTTTTCAAGAGCAAAGGCCTCAGTACTAAGGTATTAATTAATTACACCTTATCTGTGCATCAGAGCAGCTGACACTCCATTTGTTCTAAACAACTGCAAAGCTACAAGTCTCCTCATTGCACTACAATATTATCCAAGGCTTTTCATGATCTCACATAACAAATGTGGCTACCTGAGGGAAAAAACCCAATATACTCAGGCTACTGGCTGCTTCTTTTCTAAGAGATGGACATGAAGGGAATGTGAATCACTCTGTTAAATAGGTAGCAAACATAAATGCTTGAAAGAAAATAGCATTCACTAGGAGCTTAAATGTAATTGCAGTAACTCACAAAGGAAATGCTTGTTTTAAGTTAAGCAGAAGATGCCACAGAGAACAATGCATTTGAGAGAGGTATCAACTTGGCAAGCAAAAAAAAGATCTGAGTAGGACAGGAGTCACAGAGCAGTAGAATCATTTAGGTTGGATAATACCTCATTGAATCCAGCTCTAAACCCAGCACTGCCACGCCCTCCACTGAACCTGCATCAAAGTGCCACATCTACATGTAACCACACGAACTGACCTACTCCATCATTTGCTCAGCACATGGTGATCCAGCCACAATTTGCCTCCTCGAAGGAGGGCAGGGATAATGTAGAGGTCCAGAGAAGTTGGATTTAGTCATGGGGTGGGTTGTGGTGGTGCTCACAGATAGCCATCAGGACCACTCAGCCAGCAAGCTGCAAAGATTCTGGTTTGAGGTATTGGGGTATTTTTACTTCCAAAACTGAAAGATTTTTCTGCCCGTGAGCCAGTTCTTTGGCCAGCTGCCTTAGTGAAAGAGGAGGAATCTACTTCAGCTGGTTTCATTAAAATTCTTTGGGTTACAGCAGCTTGGGAACAAGACATTAGTGCTACTTCAAAAAATCAGACTAGGGCACAGCATAAAATGATAAGACTGGCAAACATGAAAGAGTAGAACAGGGGACTGCCCTGCAGGACTGAACTGCTGCTCACTAGTCACAAAGAATCATCTCACACTAACAGTGGGAATGAAAGTGTGTGAAAATCCCCATAGGGATAAGGAAAGAGAGAATCTGAGAAAGTAGATTAGATTGTGGTAGAGTAGGAAGCTAGAGTTTCCCTCCCTTGAATTGTTTCAGCCACTTATTATTTGTTTCAATACTTCTCTGTGAGCCACTAATTGTCGCAGTGGGATCTTTCTGCTTCATTTCCCTCTCTTTGTGAGAGCAGGCGTCAACACTGCAAAGAGTTAGAAATCTGCAGCCTGCTATAGCGAGGACAATGTCTGATTTGCAACGTGGCCAGCGCAGGTCAGTGGCATGGTTAAGCCTTGGAAAATGCCTTTTATACAAGCATTAGATTTCAAGATCTTGAGGGGGAAAACCCCCACTATTGCAAAGCCCAAAAACAAATAGAAAAAAGAAATAAAATGGAGACAATTAATTAGCTCGCTGGCCTGGAAGAAAGACAGGGTAGATTTACAAGTTTTCTCTTCACCTCTTGATCTGTTACTCTTTAAGCAGGAGTACTTAGTAGAAAGAGTACATGACACACAAGGGAAAGAATAGTAGCCAGCTCAGTTGCAGCTTAGCTGTCCTGAACAGCGGCAGTGGTTTGTAGTTCACACTCAGGAACTGTGTTCAAAAAGCATCCATTGTATGTCCCTACCTAGGCCTTTCCCCAGTGCTGGACCAATCCCTTCTGTCAGATCCTTGCCTGAGAACAACAAAGATACATAAGAGATGGGAAGTTTTTCTATTAATACGTCACATGACAGGAATGGCAGAACATGCCTGGTTTTCACTTATTGTACTTTGCTTGTGAGGGCACGTTCCAGGAACTGCAGCCACTCTGGTCTGTGGTACCACTGCCTCACTTTTAGGGAAAACTTTACAGAAGCATAGCAGGGCAGGTTGGCTTTCTAGCCAAAGAAAAGAAGGACTTCCCTCTGCCTCCTTCATAATTCTCCTATTTCTCCAAATATTTCACAATGGGGGACTCTTCCATGTTTCAGGTAAGCATCAGCCAGGTCATGTACAACTACACAGACCACACTCTTGCTCTTACTACTGTGCTACAGGTAAAGACTTCAACAGTATTTTTATCTGGACATACTCATTACTTTTTTCCACTGCCTCTTGCTAATCACCATCTTTAGTCATTTCGAGCTAGTATTACAATGTTCATGTCAAATAACCTGTCTACACATGTTTCCTGCTCAAGCCTTCCTTTTAAAACGTGTTCACAGCAGAAAATATGAGTGAAAGACAAGCAGAAGATTACACAGATTTAGGTGAAGGAAAAATACGCATTTAGGAAAACATGAGAGTCATTCAACTGAGTGACCTTTTTAGCTTGTGTTTCTTATCTTTACTATCTAATAGCAAGATTGGAGACCTACAGCACACAAACCATGTGCTGTTTTACATTTATTTTCCTTTGTTGTTTCTCAGCTTTATAATTTAAACCTTCTTTCTCTTACTATATCTGTAACTACAACACATTCTAATATTTACAAATGGAGAGTGACTTGGCACAGTCTTGGGTGCAGCCTGTCTGCCATCAGACAGGCATTCTTCAAATGGACCTGCCCGCTGCAAGAGCTGGGAGATCTGAACTGTTTGTTTAAAACTCAACATCCTCCAAAAATAGCCATGCACAGCTGTAGGTCTACTGAAAACTGTTAAACAACTTGAGATTTAGACCAAAACATTGGTTAAAAACCTTTCAGTGACCAACTAGATATCCCATGATAAGTGGGAGCAAAGGGTGCTCAAGCTGTAGAAGAACAAGCAGCCAGGCAGTGAGGCACTGTGGTGGGCAACAAGCCTATTAATACTTAATACTTCCATGGAAAAGGAACTCAACTCTTGGACCTTAGAAATAATCACAGACTTCAGCATCTTTCACAGGATGGAAACTGCAGATGCCCAGGCACCAACAGGCTTTGCCTAAGACATCTTTAGCTCCTCTGGATGCAAAGGGATAATTACAAAGCCTATGATTAGGACTCAAAATATCTCGTATTCCAGCTGAAAAGCACCTATGAGACAAAGGAGGGGATATGCTGAACACAAGAGTAGTTACAAACACCCAAGTCCCTCAAGATGTTCCTACATCAGGGATTTATTGATGGGGAAGCACAAGTAGCAGTGCCTGCAGTGCAAACACACAGTGCTGCTTGATAAGGCGGGCAGATGTGGCCAGAAGCTTCCAGTAAGGAGCTCTACAGCCAAGACAACCCCCTCTATCAAGGAGCACAAAGAAGGTGAGGGGAGAACTCACACACTGGTCCTCCTTGCTCTGCATTCCCTCCCTTGTCACAAATCTGTGCTTTTCATCCTTTTTAGAAGAGCTCCCTTTTTCAGCTGGAGCTCTACAATTGAGCCTTCTAAGCAGTGTGAGAGCAACAGGGTGACACAGAGGAAATTGTTCCTGAGCACGAGCTTTGACCCTTCTGGGCAGGGAATATGAGCCACATGGTCTGGACAAGTCCAGGCACATGAGCTGCCTTTGTGAAGTTATTTGCTGATTCAGAGGTGTGAAACTCTCAAAAACACTGTGGAAGCAATGGCACTGCTTGTGGTACTGAAACAGCATGGATTCCTCCTGGGCTGTTATGACTTCATAAATATTGACTTTGGATAAATCTTCTGACAGATTTCTGGTTGTTTTCATATTTTTTTCCTTTTTCCTCCCAAGTGGGTTCCCAGAGCTAATTTGCTTAAGGCAACATACATGACACAAGAATAAGCCCTTTGAATAGTGATGCAATTGCTTGGTCATGAAATGAAAAAAAAATCTGGATTTTGATTGATAGTTGGAGTTCATGCTGTTTGTTTAATTTACTCTGGATTCTTTGTCACCTCCGTGCTATTCCTACCAACATATGTCAGAACACTACTGATTATGGACTGAAATACTGTTTCAAAGTGGGTTTTTTTAATGTTAGACTTATCAGTTTTCCTTCCCCCCACTTCCCCCTATAGAAACAAAGCAAAATTAACCACAATTTTTTTCCTTCAAGAGATCTTCTCAGCTGCACTAGCCACATGCTAGACCTCACTCTTTTCTTATCTGCAGCAGTATGAAAATTAAAACAACATAACTTATTTCAGTTAAATGATTCCAATGCAGTACATTAGATCTAACATTCTTTAGAAAAGTATTATATTTTATATGTAGTATATATGTAGTATTATATTTTACTCTGTGACACGATTGTAATTGCCTTAGTGCACTTTTATACTCGTTGTCAGTCACCACTGTTATCAAATGAAGACCAGCACACATTTCTCCCAATGTAATGCACAGAAAAGCCCTGATCCAGCACAAAAGTGTCAGGATATTATAATGAAGAGAAGTACATGGAGGAACTGATGGTTTCCCTGCTTTGGAGGGAAAATCGGACATTTCTTCACCTAGAAAAACACTTCAGTGTTAAAGGTTCTTGTGTGTTTTCCTGAATTGGGCCCAAATTTCTATTCTTTGTTCTCAACATAACAGGGTGAAAGAACCAAGGAAATAATGGGGGCAGACCATAACTACATCTGAAAAGACAGGAGATTAAATATGATCTAAGGCACTTAGCTCTGCACTGCCTTGCAATGGCAAAGGGATCTTGGCAAACTTCAGCAATATTTCCAGAAATGCAAGAGTAAAGTATTAATATTTAATTTTTACTCATTATTTTTTTCCTCTGCACTTCATATGCACTCCTGCCCCTGTATCATACACACAGAGACTGAACTCACAGGTCTGGCTTGGAATAGAGGCTCTTTTCAGAAGCTTTTCTCTTTAACATTACTCATTTTCCTGATTTACTGATTGTTGGCTGAACTTAAAATTATCTGAAAACCACTGCCACGGACAAAAACTTTACAATCTATACTGAGCACTCACTGAGTGTCCAACCTGGAGCACAACATCCAGAGATCCAGCCACTGTGCTATGGCTCTGATCAGACACTAAAATCCAAGTCACTGGCAGGAATACTCCTATCAGTTTCTTGTCATGCTGTCTTCTGGCAGCTTGATGCTAAATAGTTTAACATTTGTATCAGCAACTCAATCAGGATATTAATTTGAAGCAGAAGAGAGTTGTTTACCCAAAGAAATAAAAGGCTTGTGGATGGTAATAAATACTGAGCTATGGGGCTTGTCTCCCCATACAGTGGACATGCCTAGATGCTTTTCCCCTGATTCATGAAAACAGTTGGATCACAGGCAACCTGCGTGCTGATCTGCAGGCAAATCTCATGTCAAAACATTGGTCTGTCCTCAAAACATTTCCAATACATGAGGAACAGCATGAAAGAAAACACCGTGGTGGCCCCCTGAATGTTACTGGATCTGCATCATCTTTTGCTCTCACTGGAGGCTCTGAGCCCTTATACAGTAAAGATTTCCATTCTACACCGAGAAGAATAAAAGTTCAATTGAATGCTGTGTATGGACTGAATTATTAGGTTATTAAAGAGAGGCAAAGACAGGACAGTGGAAAATGGACGTGTGCTCAATTTCCCTTTTGGGAA
Source organism: Neodrepanis coruscans (assembly GCA_013400695.1). Classification (NCBI taxonomy): domain Eukaryota; kingdom Metazoa; phylum Chordata; class Aves; order Passeriformes; family Philepittidae; genus Neodrepanis; species Neodrepanis coruscans. Next base: position 32,826 of record VYZS01074225.1, read on the forward strand.
AGAAGGTTCTTTCAGCATGAGGCATGTGCACACTGCACCAGGGAGGGTATGTGTGAGTTGGCCTTTCAGAGAAATGGTCATGGCCAAGACTATCCAGCTGCTTTCTAACACACTTTCTACACCATGGAAAGCCATCTTTACAGCCAAATCCCTATGAGCATAATGGGAACAAGATTTTACCCTGTCTTCTGTAGAAACAGGGAGCCATTCTGGGGCAAGAAACCAAGACATGTTCCATATAATTCACAAACAACAATTCCCTCATCTAGTAAGCCCACCCTAGGGTTTATTCTTGAGAAGTTTACCAACAGAGAAACTAGAAGAGGCCCTAACAGACCTGAATATATTTCCTGTGCTGGAGATTCAGACCATAAATTCAGCAATACATAATCTAGCAACTATAGAATGCACAATTTCTAACTGTCTAATAATCACTGGGTCTGATTAACAAGAGCCAAACACTTAATGTACAAAATACATTTATTTCAGTTTGGGCTCCTAAGAAGCATTAAGCTGTAGTGAATTTAAAATTCTGCTCTTTTTATTCCTCTTTATTCATCCCTACATATAGCTATAAAATGGATTGTCAGTATAGTCTTCTTCCTGCCTTCCTTCAAACATCTGACACAAATAACAAGTAATTCACAGCACTAAGCATTGTTGAGCTACATAAGAACCTCAGCCTTGCTGTGTTTCTCTCCCCCAGCTGTGCAGAGCCACCTATCCCCAGCCTGCTCCCTGACCAGGCACAGCACAAGGATAAGCTGTCAACACAAAGTCTGGCCCAAGCAGAGCTGGATTCCCCACAGCCAAGGGCTGAGCCCTGATGAAAATCCCTTCCAACAAGCACTTGTGCAGCAGCTCATGAGCTGCCTGCTCTCTGCCTGCCCTCTGCACTAACACACACAACCCAGCCTCTTAAAGAAGCTGCTGATAAAACTTGAATCAAATTTAATTTTTTTCCTACAGTGAAATAAAGGGAGAAACAAAGTGAGTAGAGGGAAGATATTCTATTTAATTTAGAAATTAACATGAGAATATTTAGTAAGCAAGACTTCATATCTTGCCTTTCTTTGTGCATAGTGTAAACAGAGCCCAGTTCACTTCCAGCAGATGTTACAGACTCCAAGCACTTGAAACAAGACAAAGACACAAGGATGAGGAGACCAGGGTTCCTGGAACATCCCAGGGTAGACCTACTCTTAGGGCCATTATGCATTACATACTGCAGAGCAAGACACCCAAAGTCTGCTTCACTGGTCTACCATCCCATAAAACCTGATCTACATAATACCAACATCTGTCCAGCAGGACAGCTAGACATGGAAGTGTAATGTGTGTGTATACATATATATATATGCACACACAGAGCAACAGATTAGATAGTTTACCACATTCTATAAAGATGTAAATAGAAGTACTATCACAGAAGGAATTTTTCTCATGTTAGAAAAGCTACTTAGAGATGTTTAGAGAGTGAGTGCAGTACTCCTCCCTATCTAAATATCTCTAATTCCCAAATTCTTTGAAGAAGGCATTGCTAATTTTTTTTCATGAAAAATATTCCCTTATGTCTTTCAGCTGCACAGAGAAGAAAAGAAGTTCACATATAGCTTTGAACAGATGTGTTTACAGGCACAAAAGATGAAAAACATAACCTTTCAGCTATGCAGCAATTTTTCTATTTGTAGTGTTTCTGGATATTCACTTTCCAATTCCCGTAGTTTATTGCAGTTCTGTGTGGTTAATTAAAATCCTTCTACAAAATCAGATAAGCAAGACGAATGGGGGAGGGAAAGTGTGCATTTTATGTACTGTCTGTTCATCTCAAATGAAGCCTGCCCCATGTGCACAATCAAACATCTGTGGAAAGCCTGCACTTCAACCAGAGCAATCACTCCTTGCATTCCAGTTTTAGTAGTTGGTTCTTCTTTTGTATTTTGTGTATATTTATGGATGCATAGACACGTGTGGTTGCAGCAATCAAAGAAAAATAAAAGAAAAAATAAGACAGTTTTTTATGACATTTTATTAAGGTAGAAACCAAAAAATCTTCAGACCTTAAACTGTAAACAGGTAATGGTTTTGAAACTTCTACTCTGAAATTTTATAGGAATTAAGAAGCAGCCTTAGCAAGTCATATGGAACAGTCACATATTGGTGTGAGAGCAATCAATACAATCCAATAAATCAATCTAGATTATATTTACCCTCTACATATGTATAGATCTTTCAGTACATGAGATGATTATGTATCAATTAAATCAATTAGAATTAAACCAATGAAGAAACACCACATGGATTTCAGGCAGCTGAGACAGACCCTTACACTGCAAGCAAGAAACAGCTGATGTTCAACCCTCAAGGAATCCTTTTATACAGAAAGATGGGCTCATGATTGCTTAAGAGCTCATATTCCTCAGAGCTCTAAAGAGTCCTGGTATCTCCACATGTCATAAAGTCATTCCTTTCAGTAACTAAATGTTGCTCTTTCCAATGGAATCTGGCATTTTACACTTCTCAGATAAGCTCTGAATGAAACTTTTTTAGTCACACCAACAGCCTTGCCTTTGGACTTTGAGAGCTCTGAGATAACTAAATGTTTATGCCAATGCCCCCACTGAGTTAAGACAATCACACCAACGGACAAGGAACATCTACTTCTAGTTGGGAAAGAAGAATCTGCCCATTTCCCCATAAATCTTTAAGAGACTGAGGCAAAGAGCCACAACGAATTCTGCCTGTTCTGGTCTCATCTGTCAAGTCTGAGCTGCATCCATGGGTAGCAAGAGTTCCACACCTGCATCCATGGCACATCCCTGTGCTGTGGTAAACACAGAACAGAGTAAAACATCTTCACTGGAACAGCCTCAGTGCAGTTGAAAAGGCAGGCAGTGTGTAAAAGAACAGGAAAAAATATGGTCACATAGAAGTAGCTCTTTGCATATGAGATTTTTAGACACTTCTACCTGAATTCAAAATAGATTTTTCATGTCATGCCAATTTTGAAGATTATTTTTGATAAATCATTCTGTGAAAAGATGCTGCAATTCTGTTGATCCAGTAGGACACTACCATATTCCAAAATGACACAGCAACCAGTAAGAGAATCTGGCTCTGCTAACAATCTCTGTTTCTATAAAATAACAATTCTGCAGTCTAGCAGCTCAGATAATACACAGAATTTCTGGTGCTCCCATAACTACCAAGCAGGTTGAAGCAAAACAGACCTTTTTTTATGGGCTATTAAAACTGTTACATGTCACTTGATTATTACACTCTATATTATTATGTCATTTACTTCCAGTATTTCTTTAGCAACTACAGGGTCTTTTGCAGCATTTTGCAGCTCAGAGCCAGACACAACTGAACCAACTCCTTCAATGCCATCCTGCACAATGAAGCATCTGTACATCCTGCCTACCTTACATTATGCTTGCCCAGAGTTCAATGTTCATCTTTAAAAATCAGTATAGTTCCATTTATTTTTCTTCAATGGCCTTCCTCTTGAAAGTTTTATGTATGTAATTTCAACTTTGAGTAAGCTAGAGAGAAACCTCCACCTCTCTATATGTTGCACATACACTGTCTGCACAGTGAGTCAAAGCACAGCTTGTCAACACAAGTACCTCGAGCCAAAGCATAACCTTCACTTTAAGGTGTGGACTAGATGAAAGGAGTAGAAAATGCATTACAATGTCCAGAAATCTGTCAGAGGTTGAGATAGATCTTAAATCTTAACTAGCACTATGCTCTGCTTCCCATGCTCAGGGATTCCATGTTACAGGGGATGGACAGGTCTGGAGGATAGGTCTGGCTCTGCACAGCTGAGGTTTCTGACACATCCACAGAGATGCTCTGCAGAAGTAACTCTGAGTCAACTGCAATGGTTGTTTTTCTACCTGCACAAACTCACAGTTCCCTGCTGTGTGCAATGAGGAATATGAAGCTGTTCAGCCAGGACACTGGGTTTTAGATGAGACAGTCCTCTGCATGTTTGGAGATCTGGAGAATTTCCTGACAGATTATGAAATAATTAGTTGGCCAGAGATCCAGTCCTGGGCTCATTCAGTAGGAAGGCAAGTTTTATTCCTTCACAATCTCTGACTGGAGCTGGATAGAAAAGCTGGGGGCTTTGATCCCTAGGGGAAAGTTGATAATCTTGAGATGATGGGTTTTCCAAAGAAGCTAAGTTAGAGTAAAAAATTATATGTTTCCTGGTTGTTATTTTTTCTATACTTTTCTGTTTTTGTCACTTTTGTCCTACAATTTCTTTTAAAAAGAAAGGACTTGGGACGAAAGGAGGTTGAGGAAGGAAGAGAGAAAAATGATCTTCCACCCCCATGAGTTTTCATGTATCAAATAAAACCTGCTTCTTAATAGAACATTATTAAAAAAC